>BQNB010044204.1:4591-45028 GCA_026074375.1 Tanacetum coccineum | reverse complement strand
CTCTCCTTTCCCAAAGCATTTTTGATGGCTGAGATTGTCTCCAAAGAAGCTCAAAAGAAATCAAAGGCTGGGATTTACTTGAGATCCCCCTCACACAACAAGCACACTTGTTTTTGCTCTCTCCAAAGAAGCACAAGCTGCAAGTCCAAGAGGTGAAGACTTCGGCTATAAATAAGAGTCTTTTGTAAGCCTTTGAGGCAACTAGTTTTTAATTTTTTTAATATAACTTAGCTTATTTTTAGTAATTTACAGCTTTTTGCTTTCAGCTTTGTAACATTTCCAAGTTTTAATGCAAATTTAAGTTTTAAGTCAATTTACAATACCAGTGTTAAGTTTCTTAATCATATTAATTTGTGTTCAAAAAGCTCTCACCACAGCTTACTCATAAGCTGTTTTCATTAAGTAAGATAAAAAAGTTAAGTAGTTAAGAGAAAATCACAAATATCACTCTCAAATATACCACAGCTTATGTTATGGATGATAAGCCAGTTCTGGATGGGCTTATGGACTCTCACTAGCTTGTTTTATACAAGCTAGAGCTTGTAGATTCATTGTTTGACCCTGTTTTGAGCAAGGGTGGTGTAAGTTTCTCTTTTTCTTATTGTTCTTAATTTCTGCAGAACTGTTTTAGTGCTTATTTTGCTTATTTGCTAGTTGAAAAGTGTTTTGTATTACTTTCTTACTTAGTACTGTTAGTTTATTTGTTAAAACTGCTAGTTATAAGTTAACACTGCTAGGCCTGTTCAGCTTATTTAAGTGCTTATTCTTAATTAAAATTGCTTATAAGTGTCTTATTTTGTTAATAGATAACCTGTTTTTAATTAGTTTAAAAGAAAAATGATTTTTAAGGGATATTTTCAACTAGCAGTACTAACTCAGCACTAGCAGTACTAACTCCAAGTTAGTACTGTCAGTTAAAACTGTTAGTACTGGTGATTCATTTTAGCTTATCAGCTTATTATTTCAGCTTGTTTAAGATTTCCTTAGCTTTTTAGAGTAGATTAAACCATTTTCCTTTACTGTTTGCTTATTTAAGTTTATTTTCCTTTTTAAAGTATTTTCAATAATGTATCAGTTTGTAGCTTTTTAGCTTATTTGTCATTTTAGTTCATTCTAGTTGCTTATTCTTATTACTAAGTGCTTATTAAGGTTAGGTGAACTTCTGTTTTAGCTTGTTTGCTTATTTATTATTTCTTTGAGTCTTGTTAGCCTAGCAGTACTAACCTTAAGCTAACAGTACTAACTTTAGCCTAGCAGTACTAACTCCAAGTTAGTACTGGTAGTTAAAACTGTTAGTACTGTTGTTAGTACTGTTGTGTTTATCTTGTTTAATTTAGCTTAATTGCTTTTTGTATTTGCTTATTTAGAGTTAGTTTAGCTTATTTGATTTGTCTTAAGTTTATTTGAGCTTATTTGTGCCTTAGTGTAAAAGTTTTAAGCGTTTTTGCCTTTTCTAGTTTTGATTCTTGTTCCAGCTTGTTTTCTTTGCTTATTCTTATGTGCATTTGCTTTCAGAATTAGTTCCAAATCATTCCTTGTTACATTAAAACACCAATCATCAATCGTCTCTCGATTTTCCATTCCAGCCTCGTTGGGACATAACGACCCGGGAACACTCTATACTGCTTCCGGTTTCATTGGTCTCGCATGATTTCGTCCCTTGTTGTGTATTTATACATGTTTGTATTTGTTTACATATTTGAGGGGTGAGTTTGCGCGAGTCAATAATCAGTTTTATAAGTTTTCAGTAGCTTAAAGTCTAGATTTTCTTTTTGAGTATTTTAGCTTATTTGGATTTTTGCTTATTGCTTTTGTTTTCTGAGTTTGCTTAGTTCATGATTAATTTTAGTAGCTTAAAAGGGTTTCTAGCTGTATTTTCTTTTCTTAATTAGCTTAAGCAAGTCATAAGCTAATTAGAACTTCTTTCCTTTTTCAATTTGAACTTATTTTGAACTTTTTAGAGCTTAAATACTAAAACCAAGGAATAAGCCCTTTTCACTGATGTCAGCTTATAAATAAGCTTTTAGTACGCTTATCAGTGGGTTTCAGCCCAAATTGCTTTATTAAAAATACTCCCACCAGCTTCCTTTACAACTTTGCTTTTTTGAGTTTTTGGTGTTAAGCACTTTTTAAATTTGAGCTTATTATAGAACTTTGAGTTAAGTCGGGTTAGGTCCTCAGGGACTGGTTGTGTAATTTTAATATTACTCAGTTAGTCTTCCCGTTAGTTAGCTAGTTACCCAGTTAGTCCCTAGGTCTTTGCATAGTTAGTCCATAGGTTAGTTTTTAATTAGTTTTTTAATTAATTTTAAATAATAATTAGGATTTAGTTTTAATTAGTTTAATTAGTCTTTAATAAAAAGTAAAAAATTAGGGCTTTTATTTTTAGTAATTTTCTGCACTTTTTCTTTATTTAGTGTAATTTTTATAAAATTTTTAGGATTAAATTTTTAATATTTTTATTATTTTTAAGTTTTTAATTAGTTTAAATCTTTAAAAAATCATATCTTTAAATCTAAAAAGCCAAAAATAGTAATTCTTTTTTCTAAAATTTTCTTTTTACTTATTTTATTTAGGAAAAATTTAATTTCAATTATTTTTATATTTTTTTTATATTTTCTAGGATTTAATTAGTTTTAAATAGTTTTTAATTCTTAAAAAATTCAAAAATAATCTAAAAAAATATTTTTCTTTTTCTTAAAATTTTATTTTATCATAATTTAGGTTTAGAAACTTAATTTGCAATTTTAGGGTTTAAATTTAGTAGGTTTGCTTAATTGTCGCGTTTTATTTGTTTCCCGTATTAGTTTAATTGTTTAATTGTTTTTAATTGTCCATTTTAATTGTTGCTTTAGATTATCAAATCATCCATTCGCTTATTCAAATCATAATCCAAGCTTAAACAAGGTTTCAATTTCACTAGTCGTTGGGGAAACGACCCGGGTGATCGTATTTACCCGGTTAAATATACGTATTATATATTATATTATATATATTTTTGAGAGTGAATTTTCCTTAGGGAATTTTCTTAATTGCTCTTTTAAAGTATTATATTTTATATATATTTTGGGTATATAAAACTTTAACACCAACCGACCATGTTCATTGTTTATTTGTAAACTCGTGCCACTTGCCCCAATGTTTCTACTAATAACTATCATAAATAAATGAGGGACCATCTAATATATCCCCCTAAAAACAATACCACATGAATCGAAATCCGCTTAACCATCTTAACATTTAACCATTACAGTTTAGGAAACTCGATCACCACCAAAAAACATTGAATCTTCTCTATCTTTTTCCTCATCTCATCTTGTTGAGTGCTTCCAAAAGTTTGCATACCTAAAACCCAAAACACTATCTTCATCTAGAAAAGCGAATCCAAAACAAACCCCCAAAATTTAAACCCTAAGATTAACCAACAAAAGCTTCGAAAGGTAAAAAATTACACTTTCTTGATTAAAGAAACTCGTACCGCCTCTTGTAGCATCGACCACTGAATTTGTCACATCAACTGACCCCAAGGTTTCAACAACACGCCCCAATGTATCAACCCCAGTTAATCAACACCCAGCTTACCAAACTCCAGCTCATCAAGCTTCGGGTGTGTCAAAACTGATTTTGAGAGCTATGTCAATGCTAATGATGCGGTTATGCAAAACATGCAAAACCAAATGTCAACATAACGAAATTGCTCACCAAAATCGTAATTCCAACCAATGCTTCTATCTTCAAGTTCGGGGACGCTTCTAGCAACACCGTTGCTAACCCGAAGGGTGAATTGAAAGCAATCACCACCAGAAGCGGTGTTTCATATGATGGACCTCAAATTCCACCTCCGGTGGTGGAAGTTGAAACCGAGGTAACAAAGGACACGGTTTGCGTGCTAACGGAACTACCAAGACGGTCCATCTCCGAGCAGTCCATGTTGATGAACCAGTTGTCATGCCTAGAACCAAAACGACTTTACCATATCCATCTAGGGTAAACAAGGAGAAAATCACGATAAGGTGACCTTTTAGTCATGAAATTTCATGGAAATTTTTCGGAAAATCTCACTTGGAGCTAAGACTTCGCAGACGCTCTTTGCACATGCTAAGTTTTGCTCGATGTTCAGAAAGCTTTTGAACAACAAAGACAAGATTTGGACTTAACCCAAAACATCGGTTAATGAAAAATTGTCGGCAGTATCCAAAGACATGTCCCAAAAAAGTAGGGACCGGGTAAGATTTCTGATACCGTGTGATTTTCCAGAGTTGGATGAATGCTTGGCCCTGGCCGATCTCGGTGCAAGCATCAATCTAATGCCACTCTCTGTTTTTGAAAGTTTAATCGCCTAGGGCTGAACCAAACCAGGATGGTACTCGCGACTGCATTTGAGTAACATGTCCGGGCAAATAGGCATATCATCAATGGGCTAGTTGATATATATCGGGCTACCAAAATTGACATGATACATTACAGGCCCAATTAAATGAAAAAAATCGTACTTCTCGTTCGGCACTTTAACTAACAAACTTTTTTATAGCATGCATGTATCATGGTGAGCAAGAAAAGAAAACACCAACTAATTTTTACTTCTCAAATAAACTTTCTAATCATTCTCATGATTACTTACTCAGTTTAATTCAACCTTGAATATTGGATCAAGCATGGAGGCTGAGGTACATTTATGATCATCTATGTGAATACTTTTAGAAAATTTAAGTAACTAGCTAAGTAGAGTTCTTATATACTTCTGTAGTTCGAAATTGACATGCTACAATAATCTGTGTCGATAAACTTGGTTGGATGGCGATCGACCGTGAGGGACTGAGGGACCTGCTCTGTATAGGGCTCAAGTTAAAGCTATTAAACTTAATTGAAGCATTTCTAGTACTTAGCTTGTTAATTTATATTTTGTTTTGTTGTTGCAAGTTAACTAGAAATTTATAAGTAAAGCCTTTAAGGACTCCGATATTTTAATAATGTAAAATATGATATTGATCTTTTTGTTTCGATAGCATCTTTTTGTATGATCACCATTACTTTGCAACTTAAGTGCAAGTATATTACGACTAGCATAAGTACTTTTTTTCAACAACTGGCCATTTCTAAAATCATATTTAAGTTTAATAATTATTTATTGCAGACATATCCCAAGAGCCAAGATAAGAAAAGTCGCTTTTTTGTTACTTTCCACTTATGGATCGCTACCACATCAAAAAACGCACTTATAAAATTAGGCAAATATATGTGAAAATGGCTTTGCCACGTTTTACAATAGCCATTTCAACTTTATCTTTCCAACTGATTTGATCGGGTTGCTCGTTGTATGCTTGATCATGTCTCAGGAATGTGTGGCAAAATGTATACACGAGGGGTCAAGACAACTCAAACATGTGGATTCATGATATTATGCTATCTTGTACCATTATATATAATTTTATATACGATATATAATTTTATATGTATACCATATGTATGCGTATATGATTGTTGTAAATGCTTGTATCATAGTTAATATTTATACGCCTAAGAAACATGTGACCTTATTGAGGGCGCACACGTATTCTCAGAGGACATATTTATGAATGTTATTAATATATATATATATCTTATATTTATTAATTATATTAATGTGTTTCACGAAATGATTTAGCGGTCGTTAATTTTACCGTTAGACGGTATAACTAACTAATAAGCCTTAATTAATATGTGAGGGACTTTTTAGTTCAAAATTCAAAACCCGTGGGGTGTGGTATAAGGGGCCGGCCATGAGAGGATCTAGAAGGGGAGGTAAGTGTCAATTTTTCAAACTTGAGGAGGTGCTCTATTCTAAATTGGAGAACAAGTTTGGAGACTATATAAACACCCTTTAGGGCTTCAAAAATCGCACGCCTAAAGCACATAACCCTAAACCGTAGTTCCATTTTCTCTCCTCTTCCCACAAACACCACCGATCCGTTTTCATAAACCCAAGGGTTCGATCGGTTCAAATCAAGAACAAGAAAAACCCGTTTGTTTGTTTAATCATGAAACAAACACTAGCATCCTAGCGTATTCCAGTGACATGTAGTGTGAGCAACTTATTAAGGTGGTTGTAGTAATCACTACAAGGTTTCAAGATTCAAGATCAAGAATAATATCAGTTGTCTTAGTAATTCAATTGATTTGATGTTGGTAAATTATGTGTAATTTATTTGTTAATTCATAGACATCAAACTAGATCTATTCGCTGCATACTCGTAGTTATTGGTTACTAGCTTATAAAATTCCTACAGTGGCATCACAAGCCTTTCGTTTGATGTTATAAGTTACACCTAAAAAACGTAAAAACGCTCTAAAAACCCTAGGTTTGTGTTTTCTTTAATTAAGCCCTTTGGGGCATTTTTTTAATAGTTAAAAATCGACCAATATTGTTTTTTAAAAGTAATTTTAGAAACCCTAGGTCGTGGATTTATGTGGATAGATCGATGGGTTTTTACATGTTACAAAACCGTCAATTTTTCCGCTTCGAATAATTAATTAAAACGTGACAATAAGATGCATTTTTGTCATGAAACATTAGCTAATTTGAAACACCCTTGGCTCGAGTAAATTTTTTTATAAACGAGAAATCCCGATATAGACCTTGACACTTTCCAGGTAACATTTTAAAAATTCTATTAAGATTCAAACTCTGTGAATTTTTTTAAGTTAAAGTAGACTCAAAAAGCTTTCCGTCAATATGTGGCACGACTTCTAACGAGCCACGGTTTATTTTATACAAAATAAACAAAAACCGAAAAAGCCCCTGGTGGCTACTGGCCGGTGGTTGCACCTTGGCCGGCGGCTGGGGACCACTAGAGCCACCCATGGTCGGTGGCTATGGTCTTGTCCGGCGGCGAAGGGAGCCTCAGGACTTCCCATGGCCGGCGGCTAGGGTCCATGTCGGCGGTCGTGTCCAGTTTTTAACCCTTTTTCCGCAAAACTTGTTTTGGTTCAATCTCACAATTACCCAAATGATCAAGCCATTAATTGAACATAATTATAACCTGGAAAATACTTTGATACATAAAATCAACATGACCAAGGCTTATGCAAAACATGAAGGCATGAAACAAGTGTTACGGGGTAACCCACACACTCAATAACCGACCCATTACTTACATAACTTGTTCATAAACTACTAAGACCACTTGAAACTAAAAATAAACATGTTTTGACACTCATTTAGACTTCTGAAAACATACGGGGCGTTGCAAGTAATATCAAAGTGCTAGAAAAAGTCGCTCGTCACCTATACCGAGCATAACCGTCTTCTTCCAAAATAAACTCCTAGTTACCATTTACAAGCCCCCAAAACCTATCTCTAATTACCTACATAAAACATAAACTGAGAACGGTAAGTCCTTGCGACTTAGTTAGATAACGGAATTTGAATAGAAATAACACTTGTAAAAGTAACTTGAACATAATAGTCTATAACATGGTATGGATGGTACAACATGGAGTCGTCATGTTACTTGTACATGGTTCTAATATTGAATTCATAATCATGACATGATTTCTAATTCATGGTATAATTTCTAGGCATAGTTTTTATATATAAATTCTAAACATAACTTTCTTTCTAGGCACGTTGCTTTGGACATAGAGGATACTTTCGTCCTCTGTTTTTCATTGAGAACTTTCCCCGACCCGGTGATTTACTTTCATAGGGACTAAACGTGTCATCGTGCTTACCTGACTTAAGTCATCCAAAAATGACGTGAGTGCTAATTAAAGCACAGGTCATCCACTTAGGATGCTTTGGTCACCCACATAGGATGCGTCTATATAAAGCATGAGTCATCCACAAAGGATGCTTATACGTGAGTTCTATATCGTGCATTTCTTGGGCACGCTACATGAACTTTAGTGCGTTTTTGGGGCACCCTAAACTGACAACGATGCTTCCTTTATGAGCACCCTTAACATGGTTTGTTTCATGGCACTTCTTGCACGTCATGCAACTTCTTAGGCATGCTACATGAATAAATGGTGCATTCTTAGGCCCCCTAACTTGACTATGGATGATTCTTGTAAGGCATCCTTAAACATGGTTTGTTCGGCTATATCTGAAAACCGTGCATAAGTTCTACGTCTTTACTAATTCTAATAACCTATGAAGCCAATGACTTGACTAATGAATGCTTATTGAACATCCTATTATTGACTTAGTATTTTTGGGCTTATATCCGAATCAAGATATAATAAAATATCAATACTTCCGGCTATTTTCGTGTCATGAACCTGGATTATTTTGCTTTATCCGAAGCTATGCATCCTTCTAGCAATCTATGTTAATAAAATCTAATTACATGAGAAAAATCCATTACTCACCTCTAGGGTCTTGATTAGGGGAATTCGTATGCTTTCAAGAAGCACATAATCTAATATAACCATTGCTAATGAAAATTAGAACTTACTTGTTCATTTATTGTACATGATATTTGGGTTAAAAACTTAACATAACCATATAAGGTTTTATTTCATCATTAACCACACTTTTACAAAAAGGATTTTATGTAGAATTTCTGATAGTCCGGTGAACTTTGCTATTTTTGACCTACTTAAACTTAAAGTTAAGACATGGAATCAATTTTGTTGGAAATTAGACTCTTTTGCCTTTTTGAAAAATGGGAAGGCTATGCTCCAGCCTTAGTGTAAAAGTTTTAAGTGTTTTTGCCTTTGCTAGCTTTGATTCTTGTTCCAGCTTATGTTCTTTGTTTAAATTTTATGTGCATTTGCTTTCAGTTTTAATTCCCAATTATTCCTTGTTACATTCAAACACCAATCATCAATCGTCTCTCGATTTTCCATTTTAGCCTCGTTGGGACATAACGACTCGGGAACACTCTATACTGCTTCCGGTTTCATTGGTCTCGCATGATTTCGTCCCTTGTTGTGTATTTATACATGTTTGTATTTGTTTACATATTTGAGGGGTGAGTTTGCGCGAGTCAGTGATTCATCGCATAATCTAACCTTAATGTGATTATCTAAACAATGTTTCATTATAATTTAAGACTAGGGTTAATTTAAACATCAAATTAGAATAAACCCCCAATTTAACATACAAAATCTTAACTTGAAAACTATTAATTCATGTTAGGTTCAAGAAAAGTGTTTATTATTAAACGAATTGGTGTTTGTATAGTTTTATTTAGTTTATAGTTTTGTTAGTAATTATAATGAAATAAAGTCTATCTTGGTCAAAGTTAAGTAGAGTTGACCAAGGTTTGACTAAAGTTAGGAAAATAGAATAGGATAAGCAATAAGTATAAATACACATCTAGGAGGGGTATTTATACAAGTCTTTACATTTTGTAACTTCACTTCTCCCTCCTATTTCTATTTTCCCTTTTAATGAAAACTTTAAAAATGATGAAAAGTAATCTCTAGCTCTTCTCCTCTAATTCTATACCTTTCCTATGATACTTTAGTGCAAACATGGCATATAACAAGTGGTATCTATCGTCAGGAGAGATCTAGTGCGTGTTTTGTGGATCAAATCGAGCTTAACCGTCTCAATTTTTGATCAAAAAGCTTTCGTAACGAATAGTTTTGAAGGTTTCATAGACGCTAAGTGTTAGATTTACGATTTGATGAGTTTTTGATCTTAAAACGCTGAAATATAACTTTCGTAATCATCAATTTGTAGGTTTAATAACTAGTTTACGAAAATACTTGATTAGATTTGAATTTGATCAGAAAAATATGGATATGATAGCTTTCGTAATTCAGGAAATAGGTTTTGGTAACTGTTTTTAGGCGGGAAATAGCTTTCGTAAAACAGTTTTTGAGCTTTCATATCATAGTTGAGCTTTCGGTAACTGCCATACGTAAGTATTTCTTAGCTTTCGTAAACTAGAGTAGCTTTCGTAAAACTGTCAATAGCTTTCATAACATAGAACTTAGTCAATTTGAAAAGATAACATTGATATTATCTCTTTAAACTGCTTAAAAATTAAATTGTTAGGTTTCTTATTAGTTTCGTAGCTAAAAATTTATGAAAGTAAGAGGTTTCTTGAAATTTATGAAAGTAAGGGAAAATTTGGAATTTACGAAAGGTGGTTTCATATATTGGAGCTTTTGGTAATCATTTGGTTTCGTAAATTGTGGAGCTTTCGTATATCTGTGGTTTCGTAACTGGAGGTTTCGTATCAAGAGATTGGTTTTGGTTTCGTACTTCAAGCTTTCGTAACACAGGTTTTATATGAGAGGTTTCGTAACACATTTTCATAACTGAAGGTTTCGTATTTTAAAGGTTTCATATTTCCAAGGTTTTGTAGCAGAGGTTTCGTATTACAGTGTTGAAACAGTTTCATACCATTGAGGTTTCGGAAGACTTGCTTTCGTAAACAGAGGTTTCGTAACATAGCTTTCCTAATTGAAGGTTTCGTAAATTCAGTTTTCATATTGGAAGGTTTCGTATCTCAGTGTAAGTGGTTTCGTAACACAGACTGTTTCAGAGGTTTCGTAACACAGACATTGGGTTTTGTAACACTGTTTTATAGGTTTTGTAGCACAGACTTTGGGTTTCGTAACATAGTTTTAGAGGTTTCGTATCTTTTAATTTTCGAATATTGAGCTTTCGTATAAAAGCTTCTTGTTACTTAGTCTTTGAAAAGAAATCAAGGATTCATATCTTCAAGGTTCCATCCAAGTGTTGTAATACAAAACAAAGTTGTTCTTGCTCGTTGATTTTATGATTACAAGACTTTATTTCCAAAACGATCCAAGTTTGCATTGTGATCATTTGAAAAAACATGTCTGCTTTAAATCAACAAACTCTATCTGAATCAGGAGCTAATGAAAGACCTCCAATGCTTGAGAAAGGGAATTATATTCCATGGGAGAGTAGGTTCAGAAGGTTTCGGGTTATATCACGGGTCCTTTACTATTTGCATCATGTTTACTATTTGTTTCTTGAAGTAGTAGGACCCACCTGTTTACTATTTGTTTCTTGAATTCATCTCGCCCATCATGGACTTAATCTAACATGGTAGGCTAAGGTGTAAGGGAATTAATTCTTAAAGTAGTATGACCCACCTGATAAGCCTCGGCTTTGCATCCTATTTACTAAATAAATACTTCAAAGCAGAATGATCAGTGTATGTATTATATTGGATATCATAACACAAGCCTAGGTGATGGGTTGGCTGAATTATCTAGAGAGAAAAAATGGAGAGTTTCTAGTGAGAGAAACACCTAGTGAATGTTTTTGATAAAATGAACAACCAACCCCTTCCCATGGCTGGAAAGGGGTATTTATACAAGTGTTTTGGTGCCCCTAAGTGGGCCATGGAGTGGGCTAACAAGTGGGTAAAGACCCGGCCCAACACCATAAGTCGTACGGTAACTAAACGATTAATACTAAGACTACGAGCTAACCTATGCTAGATATAACACGGGGTGACCGAGTCTTTTACATGGATTTTCATAATCCTAACAATCTCCCCCTAAGGGAGGTCACCCCAGAAAATACAAATTGAATCCTAGCATTATATTTGAATTAATCTTTGATTCTGGCTTGTAGTCTTTTGATTCTTCAACATTTATCTTTGTACATCAAGTAGTGATCTTTGAGCTTTGTTCCTTAGACTTGAGTGATCTTTGAGCTTTCTTTGAGATCATCATCTACAGTAAATCTCTTAATCATCCTTGTAGTGGAGTATTGCCTTCATGTGATGTTGTGACCTTCGGACCCGCATGCTCACACTTTTCTTGATCATGATATTACTTCTCAGAGTTGCGGAAGCTGTGTTGTAGGTCTTTCAGTTGTCATGATGTCATTAATTAGAAACATTAAGTGTGAGCATGGGGTTGTGAATTGACTCCACTGGAACGAGGTATCTCCATCTCCATCTTTACTTGACCCTGAAATAAAACAGTTAACAATAAAGCTCGTGGGCGAACATGGATTTGTCATTCGCCCGAGTATGGTTGGAGTAACCTCCGGATCCGTGAGGACTGACCTGTGATCAGGTAGATTCATCTTAAGATGAATCTCCTTGACAGGATTTCCAGTATAAGTATCGGATCATCAGATGTACAGCCATCAGAATCACCATACTTGCCTGTTCTCTTTATCAGAACATCTCAAAGCAGACAGCACGATAAAAGTGAATCGATTAGTTACTATCTTACCGATTAAAGAGGAAAAATGATTTGAAAAACAGTCGACGTGTCACTTGAGAAAATATTTTTGTGACACATCGAGAGTGTTTTATATCAAAAAATCAAATTTCATCAGAAACACATTTGTTTTGAAAGATATACACAGTCAATGTGCTAGAAGATCAGTTGTTGGGCACATCGAAAGGTTTTTCAAAAACTATTCGTCAATTTACTGCCTGGAACAAGTTTGATTCATAAATAATCGCACCATCGTTGCTTTCCATTTGTCACAAGTTTAATCCATAATGGATCTCACATGTCACCTACCAAGAGCTTGTTTGATGTTGTCTCTATAAGGATTTCCATCTTTATAGTGAGTACTTACGTATCACTCAGATGTTCTGGCAATACCACGAGGATAATGCGTAGGACTCTTAAGATCTTTACTTGTTGTCACAGTGTGTGAAAAACAAGCACAATTTGTATTAGTGTCCTAATGAGATTTTTGGATGATCTCATGGCTCTAGACTCAATAGTGCATTTTGGTTTTTGGTAGTCGGAGGCTGGAGCGGACTGCCAACTTTTCAATATCGTCTAACTCGGAGTGAGAGAGACGATAGAAATGTATTGATCTCCGTAAGAAGTGAAACAAGAATCCTTTGAGGGATCTTGAGTGGCTAGGGAGGGTTGTGCAGCGTATCACTGGGTCCATGATACTTGTCTTCAATGTCAGCAATCAACCATGTGATTCTGACAGCATATGTAGTGACCCGGTTTCTGCCTAAGGTTTAAGGAGGGCTGCTTTCTTTTCACCCTTTATCTTAGCATTTCTTTTTCATTCTTCAACCCCTTCAGTGCTTACCGAGATTTCATTACTAGAACCTTGTTGGGTGTGTTCCAGTACTAGCTCCATCTCAGTCCGCACTATTCCCTTATTCTCATATTACTCCTTTTATAATCATACCTAAGGACTTCTACACTAACTAGTGGATTGTCCCTGGGTAGATCCCTCCGGCTCTGGCGGGATCGTGGGATCGAGTACCTAACCTTACCATCCTTATAACTCCGATAAAGTAATTACAGGGTCGGTCTTAGGTGATTCCACAATTGCCATCATAACCATTCGCTCCCCCTCAATATGTGCATCGATATTCAAAAGAGTTTAGCACATATAGGAGAGCCTACACTTGAGTTAAGAAATCACAATTTTTTATCATATTTTCATAATTAAATCACATTTTCTCCCCCGAGCAAAAATTTCAAATCGGTTAAGTTTGTGGGTCTCAATTGATTTAAGTTAGGAAAATTTAGGAGAAATTGTGTCAGGTTTATACAAGCCGATTATGGAACATATGAATACTGCATATACAAGCCTAAGAGACAGTTTAATCACTACATGAGAATGTACATATTACAACAATATATAAGAAAACTACCCCTCATTTGGTTCTCTTCAGCAGTCGGTAGTCTTCTTCTCTTATCCTGCCACCAACAAAGCTTTCCAGATTCCGGAAGATATGTCTTGTCTTAAGTCATTTCGGTATGGAAACATAAATCCTTGCTTTGTTCGACCGTCGTTCTTCATCAAAAACGTGTATCCAAACAGGATTTATCCTGTTGTCCTGAATTCCATGGACTTTGTAATCCACGCTTCATCAATCTGTTGTAGTCGTACCATCACTGAACTGTTGGATTTCATTGAACCTATGATCATCTGAACCCAATATTTTTTCCATAAATGTGTATGGCCTTGGAGAGTCAATTACTGTGAAGTCATGCTTGTACTCAAAGCCCTTGGCATCCCATCGAGGTTTAGTGAGGTTTAACTGCGTCTGGTAGCTCTCAATCCCCAGCTGGAAGTCTTCAACGCATTGTCTGATAACCAAGTTTCTGGTCCATAAGTTGACAGCAGTAGTGAGAATCTTTTTGTCTTCGGGTGAGAGATGGTTTAAGTGACCTTGAAGATTCAACAAGTACAAATCTTCAAAGTCACTAGGGTACAGATATTTGAAGTCCCTTTCCGCGATGACATATTCTTTGAGATCAGCTCGACGAAGGACAATCTTCTTCATGTAATTGTACCCATACATTGGGAAGACTTCAATTCCGACGACACTTAGCACACATATGGGCTCGTACAGCCCTGTGATCACCTTCAGATGTGTGTCGATCAATATAGAACCGTTGTCTTTGAAACCACCAATGAGATATACCATACATCGCAGCAGCGTGATACTGCATTCTTCTTTAATCCACATCTGATCCGGTACCATTTGCTCTAAGCCGACATCAGGATAATAGGCAGCCTTCATCTTCGAGATTGACAAGGCGGGCCTGCCCATCTTGCGACCGTACCATAGATATTCTAAGTCTTTGTTGAAGAAGAAGTCTGGTTGTATTGTGACATGACCTGGATCACCACCCAGTGGTAGTGGTTTGCTGACATTGTACCTGAGGATTGCATCGTCCACTTGATCGGTGAGAAGTTTGTGGCATTCTTCCATTTTTAATTGGAGATGGACTACGTCGGGATGAAAGACTTTGACAATTTCTTATGCAGGGCCTTCCAGGTCTTTTTGAGTAAGTTTAGAGATTCCTTGCTTTTTGCAGTACCAGTCTGTGAATGTTGCCATATCACCGATCTAAGAAAGTAGTGAGTTCTCTGGTGGAGGTGTATAGGTAGACTTCAGAGCAGAGGCCCAGTTGTTCGTTGGGACGGTCAGGGCAGATGATGGAATGGACCAGGCAGGTTCAGGTGTAGCAGGTCTATCTTCAGTGATAGGCTTCCACCAACTCTGCCTCAAGTTATTGTGGGGATATGATCGCGTCCAACGTCTTCACCACTAGATGAGTATGCTTGTTCATCCGCAATCGTATCGTCATCCATATGAAGTTCTTCAAGAATTGGTGAGACAAACGGCTTAATTCTGGTGTTGGTCATCGTCCAAGCCGTATATTCAGCCGAAACAACTGTCTTTGAGGAGCTTGGGGCAGCGGTGCTTGTTGACTGCCCACCCTGAGTGTTGGATGAAGGTGGAGGAGGAGGTGGTGATTGAGACGACTTAGAAGCGCCAAAGGCTCTTGAAGTTCCAGAGGGACCTGCTGGTGGTGGATGAGGAGGTGGAGGATGAGGTGGAGAAGTTTTAACTTTTTACCTTAGTTAGAGGTGAATAGTTGGAATTTACCTAAGTAGTATTTTTATTATATATTTTATAGGTAAGTAAGACTGCAATCACCTATCCTTTCTACTTCTTCCCTTCTCTCACTCCTTTTGAGGAAGGTGACTTCATTTTGGAAGAAATCAAAGCTTGTCTTACTAATGATTCAATTCCACCGGGAATTGATGATGACGACTTTGATCCGGAGGGAGACCTTCTTCTACTCGAGAAGTTATTAAACGATGATCCATCATCTCCCCTCCCTCTGAAAGAACTTCATGTTGAGGAACTTAAAATCGTAAAATCTTCTATTGATGATCCTCCGGAGGTTGGCTCAAGGATCTACCTTCTCATCTTGAGTATGCATTTTTAGAGGATACCGATAAACTACCCGTCATAATTGCTAAAGACTTAAAAGAAGATGAGAAGGTCCGACTTCTAAAGATTTTAAAGTCACACAAGCGTGCCATCGCTTGGAAAATCTTCGATATAAAGGGCATCGACCCTCAATTTTGTACTCACAAAATATTAATGGAGGATGACTCTAAACCGGCAATTCAACATCAAAGACGGGTTAACCCAAAAATTCATGAGGTTATCAAAAAGGAAGTTATCAAACTCCTTGATGTCGAATTGATTTATCCTATCTCCGATAGCCCGTGGGCTAGCCCCGTTCTTTGTGTGCCTAAGAAGGGTGGTATAACCGTAATTGAAAATGATGATAATGAGTTGATACCTACTCGATTAGTTACGGGATGACGTGTATGCATTAACTACCGAAAGTTAAATGATGTCACTCGTAAAGATCATTTCTCGTTACCATTTATGGAACAAATGCTTAAGAGACTCGCGGGAAATGAATACTATTATTTTCTAGATAGTTTCTTATGATATTTTCAAATTCCTATTGACTTGCAAGACCAATAGAAGACCACCTTCAATTGTCCTTATGGGACGTTTGCCTACCGACGATACCTTTCGGCTTATGTAATGCTCCGGGCATGTTCCAAAGGTGGATGATGGCCATTTTCCACGACATGATCGAGGAAACAATGGAGGTTTTCATGGACGATTTCTCAGTCTTCGGGGATTCTTTCTCCTCTTGCCTCTCTCATTTAAACAAAATGCTCAAATGGTGCGAAGACACTAATTTAGTTCTAAATTGGGAGAAATGCCATTTTATGGTAAAAGAAGGCATTGTTCTGGGACATAAGATTTCAAAGTCCGGGATTGAGGTCAACAAAGCTAAAGTTGATGTTATAGCTAAACTCCCTCATCCGACTTTCGTTAAAGGCATTCAAAGTTTTTTAGGTCACGCCGGGTTCTATCGTCGATTTATTCAAGATTTTTCTAAAATAGCCCGGCTGATGACCCGTATTCTTGAAAAAGATACCCCTTTCATCTTCTCGAAAGATTGTGTTGAATCATTTAATATACTTAAGAAGAAATTAACCGAAGCTCCGATTTTAGTTGCCCCTGATTGGGACCTACCGTTTGAAATTATGTGTGATGCTAGTGATTACGCGGTAGGTGCTGTCACACCTCGCCAAGGCGGAAACGCGAGGCGTAACGAGAATGGATATCATCACAACATAACGGTGTCTATATAGAGAAACTAATATGCATGAAATAAACAAAACATAGACACAAAGTGTCTTGAAAATACCCAAAACAAATCGATAAATTCAAAGGCGTCTTATATTGAAGAAAAGGAGGTTCTCGCCAATATAGAGACATTCAACACCTAAGCTAATCAATAACCAAACATTTAATCATCCAAACAATGCAAAACATAAACTAAGGGAGAAACTTCACAATGCAACCTAAGGTCTCTCTCTAGCCACTTTTCTCTATTTTATTTCCATGATGATCACCTGAAAATGATGCTTAAACGTCAACATAATGTTGGTGAGAGTCATAGGTTTAAGACACGCCAATAACTCGCTTTGAAAATCACTATGATAAGTAAAACATAGCATGGCATGACATACAACAACTATCATACAAGCTAACATGCAATCACATCAAACCATGTTGAGACGGTCACTCTCAACATCACAAACAAGGGAACGGAATGTGTCCCACGATCCACAAACAAGGGAACGTAACGTGTCCCACGATCCATAAAAATGAGACGATCACGCTCACTATCAACAACCCACAGCAATGAGACGGTCACGCTCACTACTAACAATCCAAAGCAATGAGACGGTCACGCTCACTACTAACAATCTACCAATGCCTTGAGACAGTCACGCTCAAGCACAATAATCCATATCACATTAGGAAGTAGCACATAACATACAATAGTCTCGTATAGCCCATGCCTCATTTAAAACACATTATCACAGTAACTAAAACATTTAATACTTATAGCATCATTTTCACCCCAAGAAAACATAAGAAAAAGGGGCTATGAAACTCATATTTGCTTAGCTTTCCAAAAGATTCCAAACAACTAGCACAAATCTAAACAACAAAATAATTCGTGTTACACGCTACTAAGCCAAAAGCTTAATGCACATGTAACAATCATATGATGGATGTATAAGATGTTTAGTTACCCTCACGGGTCACCCCGACACCATGCCCAACTTTAACCACTTCATTACCAAGTTTCACTAGTTAGTCACAATTTGTTCAAAACTGCAGAATTTTAACGCGACTTAACGTACTCAAAACCTCTACTTACTGACCTCCATAATTCATACCAAAAATCACCTATGTTCATTTATGAGTATATTAACTACCTCATGATTCCCAAGAGCCATTTATATGCATAAGTACTCCTAAGAAAATCAAACCATCTGTTTGCATACTAAAAAGTTTGGATCTAAAAATCATACTTAGACTCCAAATCAGAAGCTCTCCTTTGGGGGATTTCTAATAGACACATAGAACTAAACTCCTGTAGAAGGGATAAGCTAACTTCGAATTTTAAGTAGGGGTTTTACACCTCGTAATATGACCTAATCTGACCCTAATTTACTACTTTGACAACTTTTCTTGTAACCAACAATTGAATGACTTCCCGACCTTAAAAACTTTCGAGGCTGGATGTTCTGGAAACTAGACTCTCTGAGCTACATCATAGGCACCAAAAACTTGACAAAAGCTATTACCATCATCAAGATAACAGCCAAACAACACAGCCCTAAATTCTGCCCTAAACGAAATTAAATTCTAACGTGATCTAAACCCTAACGAATACACCCATATGATCCTAATTAAACCCTAATTATTATAACATGATTAAACATCATTAATTTACAGATTTATAAATACCCTAATTCTATCATAATAATTTGTTACATGATTTAAATAATGATTAAACAAAAGCTTAATTGAACATACCTAAACCTTGAATATTAAAACACTAAACCACCAACTTGTTCTTAATAAAAAAAATCTTTTTTTTTCTTCTTGATGCGGATTTCGGCTGGGAACACAAAAATACAAGGGGAGGAAAGTTTTTGGTATTTATAGGCTTTACAATGAGGTTTAAGATAATCCCAAGATACTTTCCTAACTAGATTAGGACTCAAATCTCTTTTTTTCTCTTTTCCTCTAAAACCGGACGCACCCTTTTATTTTCTTTTATTTATTTATTAATTACATATTTACTAACATTACCTTAAGTTTTTATAAAAAAATCTAAGCTTATTTACGCATACCTTTTTGCGTAAACGCAATTTACTAGACTTTTAAAAATAATTAACTTTTCATTTTTATTAAACCTAACATTCCAAAAATAGAAATTTCATTTCTTTCATATCCTTACTACTAGAACCTAATCTCATCCTAATATTACTAACAAATAAATACGTATACGTAGAAATACTTACACGATAAATCACTAAAACGCTTAAACCACAAAATCATTTCCTTGTCACAAAAAGTGAACGAAATGAACTCCACAAAATCCAACATAAATCCAATCCCAATGAGACGATCACGCTCAATGGATTGATTACCAAATCTCACATATCCCACATAAACACATATTAGCACATATTAGCACAAATAACACATACACATACATTGTCAACACTAACGGTTTGACTAACCTGCTCAAGTCATGGTTGTCACAGTATCCCCTCCTTTAGGAAATCTCGTCCTGAGATTTAACCAAAAGGTTCAACTCTATCATTACCAAATAATTAATCGAGGATACTTATCTTTCAAGTAGTCCTCCCATACCCATGTTAACTCAAAGTTACACTTTGAATTCCAACTAACTTTCACAAGATATCTTACTGCTAACCACTTTGCCTGCCCACAAAAGGGTACGCATAGCAGCATAACCGCTCCAAACGAAAAGAAACATCCAACTACCTGAACCTCGCCCGTCATCGAGGAGACTCGTCAAAAACCTTAAGTTGCGTAACAACGTCATTTACAACCCGGTCTCGCAACTCATCAAACAAGAACTGTCTTGAACCCAAGTTATAAGTTGTTACAAAGCCCAACGTTTTTGAAAAATCGGCTCGACTTCGAGTTTATTCATAAAATAACTTTAACTAGAATCACACAAACACATCTAAGGGCATACTACGGTCTACAAGAAACCTTACGTACCTAACTTTAACTAAAAACTCCCAATGATTCCTTGCTCAACGAACAAGTGTGGAAACTCAGTTTACCTGAAGTCCTAAAGACCTCGCTTCGAGCCCAAATGGACCTTAACTACCATAATTCTGCTACATTTTAACCTCTTAACTTCACGGTCACTATTCTCAACAGGTTCCTCAACAAAACGAAGAGTTTTGTCAACCTCGATCTCATCAAATGATACATGTAGACTAGCATCCGCCAATCCTACTTTAGGTTTGACACATGAAACGTGTCATGTACTCCACTCAATTCCTTTGGCAATCTCAACTGATACGCTACAGGACTAATTCTTTCAAGAATCTTAAGTGTCCCTACAAACCTCGATGCTAACTTACCCTTTTTCCCAAAGCGAATTACACCTTTCCAAAGCGACACTTTTAGCATAACCCGATCTCCTACCTCAAACTCTAACGGTTTGCACCTATTATCAGCACAGCTCTTTGGACGGTCTCTCGCCGCTTTGAGCTTCTCTTTTATCAACACCACTTTATCAGTCGTCTCTTGAACCAACTCAGGCCCAATCAAACTACTTTCCCAATCTCAGCCCATAAAATAGGCGACTTACACTTCCTTCCATACAATGCTTCAAAGGGAGCACACCGAATGCTCAATTGATAACTACCACTAAAATCGATAACACATTCCCTCGTTATATCCTCCAAAGTCTAAATCATACGTTCACTTTGTCCATCCGCTTGAGGATGCTAAGCAGTACTCAAATCTAATCGCGTCTCTAACACTAACTGCATCGTCTGCCGAAACCACGAGGTAAATCATCCATCTAAATCTGAGTTGATCGTCACCAGAATTCCATTCCTTGCTATTATCTCATCAATATAAATCCTTGCCAACTTCACATCTTGAAATCTCTTGTATAGCTAAGAAATGAGCTACTTGGTCAGTCTATCGACCATCACCCAAATCACATCATACTCGTTACTTTGACCTTGGAAATTTACTGATAAAATCCATGGTGATTCTATCTCATTTTTACTCAAGTATCTCAGGCTGTTGCAGCAAGCCAAAAGTCTTTGACATCACAGCTTTCACCTCTTAAACAAATCCAATAATTTCTAACATAGGTAACTATATCCTTTTCTACACATGGCTACCAATACATCTCTCCAAGGTTATAGTACGTCTTATCAGCTCCCGAATGTACCAAGTACCTTGATGCATGAGCCTCATCCATTACTACCGTTCTCATCATTCCCTACTAACAGAACTCATATACGATCCATGAAATACAAACTCTCGTCCTCCTTCTTTTCCATATTTCAATCTAACCCATAAAGCCTTTCTGCGCGTATGTTCTCTTGCTTGAACGCCTCACTTTGGGATGCCAATATCATTCCTCTTACTCCATACTGAATGATCATAGCCATCGCTCGAACACGTCTAGGTTTCACTCGTTCCTTCCTTCTTAACGCATCAATCACCACATTTGCCTTACCTGGATGGTATCGAATTTCATACTCATACTTACTATACAATTTAATCCATAAGGTACAACCATCATCTGCTCTCTTTTCCATTTGTTGGTCCAGGTTACGCAGCACTTCTGCTGGCGTGTTCTCTACCTTGGACGTCTCACTTGGAGTAGCCAATATCTTGTCCTTAACACTTGATTGGATAGTCATGGGCATTGCTCTTACTCGTCTTAGTTTCACTCTCTATTTCTTCTCAATGCATCAACCACTACATTAGATTAATCGAAGCGTCACACAAATCATTCCTTAAAGTCTAGAAAGCCTCTTCTCGTTTTGCGCCCTACTCATACTTCTGATTCATCTAAGTTAGGGAAGTAAGGGGTTTAACAATCTTAGAAAAGTTTGCGATGAAACGTAGGTAAGTAACCTGCCAATCCTAAGAATAATCATATCTCGGATGGTGTCGTAGGTACTTCCTAATTCTTCACTGCTTCACTCTTAGTAAACTTAGCATACAACTTCTCCTTCCTCAGTAATTCCAACACTAACTTCAAATGGACTCCATGCTTCTCTTTTTAACAAACGACACTGGTGCATCCCCACGGAAAATGACTAGGTCGTATGAAACCCTTGTCTTGTAACTCTCGAAGTTGTTCAGACAATTCTTGCATTTCCAAAGGTGCTAGACGATATCGGGACTTCGCAACTGACGTCGCTTCAGGAACTAAATCTATGAGGAACTCAACTTTTTGTTGCGTTGGTCATTGACAAGTCTTCCAAAAACACATCAATAAAATCTCATACGACAGAAATATCACTTAATTTCCATTCACCTACCTTTGTGTTCATTAAGGTTTTCACGACTCCTTGAGTACGTTCACAATGAACCTGAAGTATCTCATCACCTTCCAACGGTATCCTAACCACCTTCTCATGACATACTATCACAAACTTCCTTTTGGACAACCAGTCCATTCCCACAATGACATCAAAGCTTCCACGACTCAACGGTATCAACGAACTCCAAGGGTTACGAACAATCGAATAGGATAACAAACGAATATTGAGTCAAAGGATAGAATGCATATAGGAGATTCCACATATGCAAATAGACGTGGATCAAATGACATAAGGATCCCTTGAAAGAAAGGATACGTATATGCACCGAGTGAAAATGCAACGAAAGAGAACCAACAAGCGTACCACGACAAATGAACACAAAAAACATCAATACTAAAGACGAAAATTCTTATACCAATTATCGACTTTACTCAAAAGACCAAATTAAATAATGTTTTTATAAGAATCGATTTAAATTAAGAAAGTCACTTTAAGTATAAAAATCATTTTAAATAATAATGAAATTGTCTTAAATGTAATCTTTGAAAAATTCATTCTGGTTGTCATAAAAAAATCTAGAGATGGTTATCTAATGGTATATCGTATCTTACCACTATGAATCACTTTTAGAAATGAAATACGTGGGTGAAATTAGGAAGGTTGTGGCAAACTTTCTAAAAATAGAAAGTATTTTGGTGAAACGAAAGTTATTTTTAGAAAGGTTAGTCAGTGGCGTTTAAGTAAAAAGGTTTAATCAAATTAGCTTAGACTTTTGTAAAAACTTAAAGTAATAAAGTAAATAAGTAGATTAATAAATAATAATAATAATAATAATGATAATAAAGGGGCTTAGTTTGTACGGCAAGAGAAAAAAAAGAATAATAAAAACTAAAGATTTAATTAAATTACAATTTTACCTAAACTAGGACTCAAATTGGATGGTTATATAAGCAAAGCCCTAATTTTTTTTCTTTTTCCCTTGTGTGCCGTGAGTTTCATCACCTCAAAACCCTAGGAAGATCATTTTCAAGGGCTAGGGTCCTAAGATCCATCAAGAGGTGTTTGTTTAGGTGCTTGTAATTCAAGGTTAATATATATATAAACTCTTAATATTTTTTTTTTCAATTATGTAACATTTATTATGATTGAATTTTGGTTAATAAAAAAACAGATTTATTATGTAATTAACTGGTTAATATGTTGAATTAGTTTGAGTTAGGAGGAATCCATGCAATTTTAGGTTAGGGTTTGCATGGATTGAGGTTATATTGATGAGCAGAATTTAGGTCAGATTGATTGACGTTTTTCTCTATGATGGAGAATGCAAACGACATGATTCTTTTTTTTAAACTGTAGCATTTTGAATCTTCTTTTAATTAAGCAGGCTCAATAGATTTTGAGGTCGGAAGTCAGTTAAATAAGGTTACAAGGATTCGTTGTCAAAATATGTTTTCAGACGATTTTGAGTCAACTTAAGTGTGGTGAAAACCTAATTAAGAAAGTGTTTTTAAATTAAGACAATTTTACAAAAAGTAACTTTCATATGTCTATTAATAAACCCTAAAAGGTCTAAAGCTAAAATTAATTTTAAGTTGGGTTTTGAAGTCAAAACTTTTTAGTGTGCAATCAGATCCGAAAGTGACCAGTTTGAAGTTTTGATTTCAAGGTATACGTATGCGTTGAATGGAGCATGGCGATTCTTGAGGTAACTAATTATACACATTGTGGGGTCATGTGTGAATTTTGGTGGGAATTATGGATGTGTTTTGGTATGGGTTTTGGGTCGTACAAATTGGGTAAAAATTCTGCATTTGAGCAGAAAGTTGTAAGTGTTTAAAATAAAAGTAAAAAGTAAATAAAAGATATAATGAAGATATAAAATTGTTGGAAACACAAAAAGTGTCGGTCACTTCCAAAGTTGTAACAAGTCTTAGCTCGTAGTTAGTATATGGATTTAGATTAGTAATCTAGTCTGGCCCCAAGGCCCATGGGTGGTTCAACTCCAGCCCATGGACGGCAATGTAGTATATATACACCCTCTCCTAGTCTTGGAGAGGGTTGGTTGTTCCATTTTCCATTCATACATTTCATTAATACATTCATCCATTTTCCATCATCTTTCTCTCTAACATCCAACCCACATCTCACTTATTGTTCTTGGTTGATCTTAAGATTACTAGTATTCTACAATTGGTATCAAGAGCCATGGCGTGGTGTGTTTAGATTTTTGTGTTTGATTTGTGTTCAAAACCTTTACAAAGAGCAATTAGTGATAATTTTTTTTGGATTAAAAACCTTAAAGTTTTCAATTTTATTGTTCTTTGCGGTTGTTTACTAGGTTGTACAGATTTTTTGCCTAAAAATCATTAAAAATGTGTCTTTTGAGTTTGAAATTTGGGTTCGTAATAGCTTAACATTCGAACTAAATGGAAACGAAACAAGTGGATTTCGAACTAGGAGATCGACAGGGGACTCCGAACCTAGATCACCGAACGAAGAGGAGCCGACAAGGTGCTGTTACATAGATTGAAACCGAACGGTGCTTCTCAAATCTCAATCGAACGAGTAGCTTCAAGTTTGTATTGAACGAGTGACTTCTAGTTTGTATCGAACAAGCTCTCTCTAGTTAAGATCGAACGAGTGTTTTACACTAGTTAGAACCGAACGAAAGGACCGAACTAGGGGATCGAACTAGGGGATCGAACTAAGGGATCGAACTAGTGGATCGAACTAAGGGATCGAACTAGTGGATCGAACTAAGGGATCGAACTAGTGGATTTAGTTTAAACTTAACAAACTCAATTTTAAATTATACGGTTATTTCTTTGACTTGTAAAATCCCGTTGAAAACAACACTTGTTTTCCCGGTTTTGTCAAGAATTGTAAAATCCCGTGTAATTTTGATACAAGATCAACAATCACGTATAACCAAACACAATTCTTTCTACCACCGGGGGGATCTGATCAAATTGTAAATCCCTTTTTTTTGATTTTATCACAATGACGTCTCTTGCTGATAAATCACTTCTTTTTGGAGGAGTCAACAAACCACCGATGCTTGAAAAACACTGGTATGATTCATGGGAAAAAGCAGAATGGAGCTATATTTGATGAATTGACACATGGAGAATGATACTTTTCCATCTGTTGAAAAAGGACCTTGTTTGGCCTTCAATCACTTTGAGGGACGGATAACAAGGCTAAAGGAATATGTTGATCTAATTCAGCTGAAGCCTATTCAAGCAGATTGCGATATCAAAGCTATTAAACTCATTCTCCAAGGCCGACCCAACTGAAATCTAATGTCTCTTGTGAGTCAACATCGTGTGCAAAGATCTTTGGCAGAAGATTTAAACTGTTGATGCAGGAACTTCGTTAACCAAACAAGACGTGAGTGTAAGCGGTATGATGAATTTGATAAGTTCATCTTACAAGAAATGAGAGGACGTGCATGAGTATTACTTGAGGTTCACTTGTTACTCAATGATTATGTCATTTACAAGATGCATTTGGAGCAGTTTCAAGTGATAACACCAAGTCTTAAACACTCTTCTGAAGAATGGAGCAAATGTGTTACTGATGTTAAATGGGTCAAAGGACTTGCACACTACAAATGTGATCAACTTCATGTCATTTGCAACAACTATGAAAGACATGCAATTGAAGTTAGTTTGATGCCATGAACGCAACCCTGATCCTCTTGCTTTGTTGCATCTCATCAGTTAAACTCAGCCAGCGTTATCAATACTCATCTACACACTCATCCACTAGTCTCTATCTCAAACAATCATGTTGTCACCATTTTTAGCATTCCTAGTTTGTAACACCTCTATCACATTCAAACAATTCTCAACCAATCAATCAAACCTCTTTCAATTACTTATCCAACAATTTGAGTATCAAGCCACCGTTTCACCACAATCGTTTATTCTCAACAACCTATCAATCCACATAATCGGAATATGCTCCCAGTAAACCTTATCAGCAGCAACAACTGACTTTTCCAATCAGACCTCCAGTCTAGTTGTTCCAGGGTTCCAAAAGGGGGTGATCCAATTGACGCAATTAATACCTGGATGTCATTTTTGACTGCTGTTGTCACATCCCGGTATCCCACTACGAACAATCAGCTAAGGACTTCGTCAAACCCTCGTCAACAAGCTACCATCTATGATGGAAAAGTGACTGTGCAACCTGTTCAGGGGAGACAAACTACTTATGCTGCTGGAACAACAAGAAAATAACACCTGTTGCAAGTGGTTTAGCAACACGGGGGAAACAAGGACTTGTTATTTGTTACAATTGCAAAGGGTGAGGGTCATAATTGCCAAGCAATCTGCTACAATGCTCCAAGGAGGAAAAGGGAGACACATGGTTTAACGATAACAGTGTTGTTGGTCCAAGCTCAAGCCCGTGGTTCAAGCTTTACTAGAGGATGAAATAGCATTTTGGCAGATCCAGGGCTTCCTTGATAAAAAAATCCTATCAGTCAGTCATTACCCCACAACGTGCTTATCAAGCCGATGATCGGGATGCATTTTATGACTCTGATTGCGATGAACTCAATTCAGCCAAGATTGCTTCTTATGGCCAATCTCTCAGGAATGGTCAGATTGACACACTGAGGTACACAATCAAGATAATCTGAACTATGGACTTATCAATCAAAGTGAGCAGATTATGGTACGTCTTTCTAAAACAGTCTAATGATGGGGGTCAGTCAGAATGAAACTGATATAATCGTGATAGCAATATCATCCGTATTCCTCAGTATCTGAGTGAACACAACGGAACTGTTCAGAATTTAATTCTTCTGCTCAACAAGATGTACTGATATTGTCTATGTTTGACCAAATTACTACCCAAGTGACACATTGCAACACTGTTAATAAAGCTTTGACTACCGAGCTTGACAGATATAAAGAAGAGATTAAAGATTTGAAAGAGAAACAAATGTTGAAAATAGTTTTTCAGGATCAATGAACAGTTTGCCGAGGATGTTACATCTTAAGGAAAAAATCTGTTTTGAACAAGTGCAATGTAAAGGATTGTTTAATGAAAAACAGTTTCTGAATCTCAAGAATAAGTTGAAATTTGAAGAAAACAGGAAATAATTGAAGAGAAAAATTAATTTAGAAAAGAAAATTAAGCAACTTGACAAATCATTTTCAAAGTGTGTCATCTGCGCAAACTATTTCATATGTTGTACTAAATCCGAAATATGTTATGACATTCCTCGGAAAAAGCTATCGAGGTTTTGGAAAAACCTTTTCTGTCTGATGAAAGCTTGGAGTCAAAGCCAAAGCTGTATGACGGGCTTTCATCTTAAAATGGATAACTATTGTGGTTCCTGATTCTGATGAACAATAGAGCTAAGTGAAAAGAGTCGTTCAAAAATGCTTTTGAAAGAACAAGATCCATTGTTTGAGAAAAATAACGTGAATCACAAAAACCCATCAATTATGCGATTCTTAATAACGATTACTACTCAATGATTTGTTCGACAAAACTGATTTATATTGTGAACAAGCCTATGGAAGCGACTTCTGGTCCCCAGCTTTAGAACCGATCTCTTCTTCCACATGCCGTCATAGTTGAGGTTCCAAAAGAACTTCCTTCAGTAAGTATGGTGAATATAGCTTGAAAGAGTTAAACGGCTTATCTACTGGATTTGATCAGGATGTCAAAGAAAGAACCCTGCCACAGCTTCCTGAGGGCCCGTGGGGTGTTTTGAACATAACAAAGCTTGTTTTCGAGATGAAAAATCATTCGTTTATTAAAATTTTAAAAGATATCTTCTAGTAACTTTCACCAATACTTGGTGGAAGAACTTGCCGATTGTCCAACAAAGTCTTTTATTCAAATGGTACAGGCTGTCGTACAACATCGCTTGAGTCAGAACTTTCGAATTAAAATGAATAAGTTTGATGTGAAAATGACGACTCTTGGACAAGCTATGATAAGGAAATTGTAAAGACTGTTGTGAATTGTATCTGTGAATGCAAATGGTGAAATGTGACCTGAATGTCAAAGTTTTGTCTCGGAACTCGAGATGAGCTTGTCAAGAAAAGGGTTTGTTGATAAAGAAAACTTTCGATAATCTTTGCAAGTGTTTTACAACTCTGATAAGAACATTGCATCACTTTGGAAGCCGATTCAAACTTAATAAGAAATTTTTTTAACAAGAAAACATGTGTTTTATTTAAATTGGCTCTGAGTTTTCACGTGTTCGAATTAAGTGAATTGAAAGCTCAGTCTCTCAAGCGGAAAATGGAACATATAATTGTCATGTTGAAAGAGCAAATTAAGTACCTTAAAAGGAAATTTGTGGGAGAGGTTAGTCAAAATGGACATGGATGAAATAGAAGACACTTAACCATTTAGAATTGGAACATAGAGTGACAAAACTTTGTTTACGGATTCATGAGCATTTGAAAAGACTTGATAAGCAACTTTATGACTCGATTAAGCCAAACGTGTTAGATCTAAAAAGAACTGTGATGGTTAATCAAGCAATGTCAATTTATAAAGTTGGGGAGATTTCTGATTGAAATGCAAACATCAGGATCAAGGTTTGGTCATAGCAGCCCTAAAAAATGAGTTAAGGAAACTTAAAGGAAAAGCGATAGATACAAGGAGGACTTGACCCACTCTTTGATCCAAACGTGTCTAAGGATAACATGGAACCAATCACACCCAAATTGTTGAACAAAAGACTGCCCACTCCTTCAGTTAATAAGCATACCCGGAAGAAGCTTTGTCCTTAGGGATTTAGATCGAACATTGTATAAGCAAATTATCCTCAAGATCACTTTTAGAGTTGCCTTCGAGGTATATAAAGTCATTCAGGATTTGCTTTCACACCATTAAACTAGGGATATGCCCTAGCGTTTCACATTGTGAGTCTTTCATAGTTCATTGAGTCATACTAAGGAAAAAGGACAAGCAGGTTAGGTTTGCCGAATCACTAACATCCAAAGACAACACAACACCAGTTTCAACTTCAAACATAGTTTCTAACAAGCGTCCTTCTTTTTTGTGTGGCATTCTAAGGGTAAGACTGTTCTATAGTGCTAGCGGTCAAGCCTTCAGGCAATACCAAGATTGAGTAGGTTCTGCAAACATACCAGTAGTAATTCTAAGAATAAAGTAGAAGGCCACCCTAGGAACGTTAAATCTAGTTTGAATCAAAGAATTGTTTTGTTAAAGTTACTGGATCTGCGTTCTGTGCAGGAAATCCAAAGAAACAAGATGATTCTGATTCTGTCTGTGTTAACAGTAATGATTGCATGTCTTCTGATAATGTGTGTGTTTCTAATGTTGTGAATGTTGTGAAATCTCGTGCTAAACCTAAAAAGAATAAACCTAAAAAAGATATTTGGAAACCAACAGGAAAGGTGTTCACTCAGATAGGATATATTTGGAAACCTACCTGTCGGACCTTCACTATTGTAGGAAATGCGTGCCCTTTAACTAGGATTACCACTACTAATGAAGTGCCTTCTAGGAAACCAATAGTTCTAGACTCTGAATCACCCAAACCTGTGGTTAAATTGGTATATTCACGGAAACCTAGGAAGAATAATAATGCTGAGCCTGTTAGTAAAACTAAGGTTTTACAACACCAATGTCGCTAACAAAAAGGAACAGTAAATCCTGGGGAGCCACAATACAAATATGTCATCTACTTCTTTGAATGAATGTGGTTGTCCAATCGTCTCTGGTATTTGGATCCGTTTTGCTCGAAGCTCATGACCGGGGATTCGCTATCAACTCAGCTCACCAATTTCATTAGTAAATTCTTGGGTACTGTTAAATTCAGAAATGATCAAGTTGCAAAGATAATGGGTTTTGGAGACTATCAGATTGGGAATGTTACTATCTCAAGGGTTTATTATGTTGAAGGACTTGGGCATAACCTATTTTCTGTGGGAACAATTCTGAGTTTCAATTTAGGAAGTGGCTTTGTTCGTCATACACACATGCTTCATTCGCAATTTAGAAGGTGTGGATTTACAACAAAATGTCGGGATCTCGGCGGGATAACCTTTTATCACTCTCACTTGGGAATATGATGGCATCCTCTCCTATTTGTCTATTGTTCAAAGGCGTCTAAAACTCAAGTCCTTGGTTATTGGCATCGTCGTCTTTCTCATTGCACTTCTCGGTCCCTCATATCAATCATCTGGCGAGACATGGACTTTGTTCGAGGTCTCCCTAAGCTCAAGTTTGAAAAGGATCACTTATGTTCTGTATGTGCATTAGCAAAGTTATAAGAAACCCCACAACCCAAATCTGAAGAAACAATCAAGAAAAAACTCTACCTGTTGCATTTGGATCTATGTGGGCCCAAATTGCGTGTTGTGAGTTTTTTGTCAGTGAAAAGAAGTACATCCTCGTTATTGTTGATGACTACTCTCGATTTACTTGGGTAAAATGCTTGCGATCAAAAGATGAAGCTCCAGCTTTTATTATCAACTTTTTGAAGATGATCCAAGTACGACTTAAGGAAACCGTCCGACGCATCAGAACAGATAATGGAACTGAGTTTGTTAATCAAACATTGCGTGAATATTATGAGAAGGTTGGAATCTCTCATGAAACATCAGTTGCACGCTCTCCACAGCAAAACTGTGTTGTTGAAAGACGAAATCGTACGCTAATAGAAGCAGCACGCACTATGTTAATTTATGCAAAAGCTCCTTTATTTCTATGGGCCGAAGCGGTTGCCACAGCCTGTTATACTCAAAATCGTTCCATTATACGCCAGCGTCACGGTAAAACACCATATGAGCTTTTGCACAACAAACCTCCCGATCTATCTTATCTACATGTGTTTGGTGCACTTTGTTACCCAACGAATGATAGTGAGAATTTGGTAAGTTTACAACCAAAGGCTGAATTGGTATTTTTCATTGGATATGCTCCCACAAAGGAAAGCTTTACGGTTTACAAAGACGTACCAGATGATTAATGAATAATTATTCTCGTTGATTTAGCCTGAGTGACCGCGATGGCTTCTAAACACAGCAGTCAAGACCCGCTCTTCATGAAAGACTCCTGTTTCAATCAGTTCAGGGAACTCGTACAACCCTTCTATCCTTCAAACACATTTTCTTCTGTACACCTTCGAGATCTGACTGGGATTTGTTGTTTCAACCAATGTTTGATGAGTCACTTAATGTTGATTTACATGCACCAGAAGTCATTGCTCCTATTCCTGAAGCAGTTGCACCTGAACATGCGGTATCAACTGGTTCACCTTCCTCAACTACAGTTGATCAAGATGCACCATCACCAAGTAACTCTCATACAACACAAGGAACTCAAACTCCTATTATTTCTCATGATGTTGAAGAAGATAATCATGATATTGAAGTTGCACACATGGGTAATGATCCGTACTTCGGTATTCCAATTCCAGAAGTTCCTTCTGATCAATCTTCATCAGACGTTATTCATACAATTGTGCATCCCGATCACCAAGTGTTTGAACACAACAACAAATGGACAAAGGATCACCCACTTGAGAATATAATCGGTGCTCTTGACAGACCTGTTTCCACCCGACTCCAACTTCATGAACAAGCCCTATTCTGCTACTATGATGCCTTCCTAACATCAGTTGAACCCAAGAACTACAAAGAAGCATTAACCCAAGCATGTTGGATTGAAGCTATGCAAGAGGAACTTCATGAATTTGAACGTCTGGAGGTTTGGGAACTTGTTCCTCCTCCTGACAAAGCATTTGTCATCTCTCTTAAGTGGATCTATAAGGTAAAACTTGATGAGTTAGGAGGTATTCTGAAAAATAAGGCTAGGTTGGTCGCTCGTGGTTATCGTCAAGAAGAGGGTATTGATTTCGAAGAGTCATTCTCTCCGGTTGCAAGATTAGAGGCTATACGAATTTTTCTAGCGTTTGCTGCTCACTATGAACATGGTTCTCTTATCAAATGGACGTGAATGGACTGGTTTTTGAATGGTAATCTGCGGAGGGAAGAAGGTTTTATGTTAGCCAACCGGCGGGGATTTGTGGTTCCAGACAAACTAACACGTATACAGCTTAAGAAAGTCTTTATACGGTTGAACAAGCGCCCAGTGCGTGGTATGATATGTTGTCTTCATTCCTGATATCCAATGACTTCTCCAAAGGCTCAGTGGATCCTACTCTGTTCATCCGTAGAGAAGGCAACGATCTAATTCTGGTACAAATCTATGTCGATGATATTATCTTTGCTGCCTCTCACCTGAACTGTGTGATCTATTTGCACTAAAAGAATGTGTATCAATTTCAAGATGTCGGATGATGGAAAAATCTCATTTTTTCTTAGGTCTACAGATTTCCTCATAGTCCCAGGAGGCATCTTCATTAAACGAATTTAAAATATGCTCTTTGATATCACTTAAAAAAATATGGCTATGAATCTTTATGTGACCAGTGGTTACTCCCATGGTGGAGAAGTCCTCAATGGTGAGGATTAGAGAAGGGGAACGCTGTAGATCCATCCTTATCGTGGTATGATTTGGACCCTCCTTTATCTTTACAGCCAGTATACCTGGACTACCATTTGCTATATGCAGGTGTGCCCGGTATCAGGCTCGGTCCTACCGAAAAAAAGCGTGCCCTAAATGCAGGATAAAAAGGGATCTTTTCACGGTACCTTAAAGGAAAATCCGTTCATCGGGGCCTTTGATATCTGAAGGGATTATTCCTTTTGCACTAACTGCATTGTGCAAGATGAGGATCATGCTGGTTGTCAGATAACGCGTTAGTACTTCTGGCAGATATAGTATACAAACTTTTGGGTGATGACTTGTAAGCTGGTCGTCTAAAAGGCAGAAATAGCCCTGCGATATGTCCAGTATGGAAGCTGAATAGATTGCTTTGTCCGGATTGTTGTTGTTACGTAAAGTCGTTATTCTTGGGGGGCCCGTTGATTTTTTCTTTTTTTTTATTGCTTTCCGTTTTTTTTTTTTTGTTTTCTTTTTTTAGTGTTTGTTGTTTTTCTGTTATTGTATAATTTCTTTTGTTTACTCCATTTCCTTGTTATTGGATTTTCTACTTGGTCTTGCTATGTGTTGTTTGTTTTTTTTGTTCTTTTGAACGAGAGTTTTTTCTTTTTGTCTTTTTCTTGTTTATTATTCTTGTTTTTTTTTTAGTTTTTGTTTTTTCGTTTTTTCTTTTGTTATTGCTGGTTGTAGTAGTTTGTTAACCCTTTATAAGTTGTGACTATGTGTTGTGTATAGTGTGTTTTAATTTTTGTGTATATTTGTTTTATTATTTGTTTATTTTGTATTATTTTATTTTTTTTTATTTGGGTGCTATTCTTTGATGTTTTTTGCCGGTGGATTGTTGTGCTCAAGTCCTTTTGGATGAGATCAAACTTACCGACTATGGCTTTGGATTCAATAAAATTCCAACTGTAATGTGATACAAAAGCGCTAAGCCTTATGCTGCAACAAATGTTTCAACATTCAGATCAAAGCATATGACATCCGGTTTACTTCATCAAAGAGCATGCTTGAGAATGGTGTGATCGACTTTACTTTGTCAATACGGAATTCTATTGGCGGACATGCTTCACTAAGACTTGACGAGAAAGAAGAATTTCTATCAACAAGCTGGGAGCCATTTGTGCGGAGTTTGTCGCCAGTTAGACTCTGAACTATTGGCTCAGTTGAAGTGATGAATTAGTGGTGGTACCTATTCAACTATCCTTGTATAATACTGTAAATATTTGATTCAGAAAACACAAAAAAGATTTTTAATTTTAAATTTTATTTTTTCTAAAAACATAAAAACCAAAAATATTTTTCTTTTATATAAATTTTTACAAAATTGAAAAAATGAAAAAAATTCAAAAAGAAGTTTTACAATGGCATGTCTTCTGAAATCGATAACATTTACGGTCTTAGAAATGTCATTTAACAATGATACAAGCCTGTAAATGAAGTTCGAGCAGAAGTTTCAAATGTTTTCAAAACATGCCATATGGCTTGCTATTATTTCAGATAGCAACCCGGTCATCATCTTAAAGGCAAGTATTTCAAAAAGAAAACTTGGCCTCTCAACGGGAATTTATTCTCGGGCATGGTCTACTTTATGACCATGCAAAGGCTTGTGATTACTTTGCATCACAACCCGTGCTTCCTATATCCATAAGTGTACGTTTCAGTGCATCTATGTGAATAAATAAGAGAAATCTTATTTATCTTGGTGTTTGTTGTTTTGTCACATACAAAATCATTCCATCATCTGAAAATACTTTTCAAAATACATTTGACTTCTCAAACAATGTCTACAGCTCTTTAAATAGAAAACGGGTCATTGTTTGAGGGGGAGAGAATGTCAAATTTCTGTGTCATGATCAAATGAGCTGTTAAAAAGGGAAAAAGAATCTAAACGATTATTTGTGCCTTATGTGTTACTTGTTTATGCCTTTAGGGTGTAGTTTGCAAAAATTATGTCTATAGGTATGAGAGATAAAACATTTAGGACTATGTGTGCTAGTTGTTTAACTTGAATATACCTTATAACACTTAATGTGCAAAATTAATAAGTTGTGTAAACATGGGGGGCCAAATATGTCTAAGATGAAATTCGTTTTTTAACACCATCAAACCCCACCCGTTCCATTCACTGTTTCCAAAATCTACACATTCTCAAAACACACTCAAACACACACACGAAACACTTTTTACTCGAACCACTTCACTCTAGCTCATTCACTCCGTTTCAAATCTAAGGTATACCTGAAATGTTGATCTTATTCACCTAATCAACTCGAAACCTAATGGAATTAATCGATTTCACCGCTTTTGATTGAAGTTGCCCTAATTATAAAATTAGGGTTCTTAAAATCAAACTTGGATAAATCTTTAAATTGATTGAGGGCTTTTGTTGTATTAGGTGTGTTATATGTATAAGTTAGTCGAGTTTTAGTATTCGTTATGATTTCATAATGTTCTTGATTGTTTTTGTGCTAGTTTGAATAGTTAAATACATAAATAATACCTGTTTTGTGTGCTAGACTGTTTTATCATGGCTCAATGAAAATGCTAGATTAGAGTTAAATGTGAAAGTCGATTTTGCACAAACTTTATAAATCAAACGAGTATAACCTGCATGGACCGATCGAGTAATTTGTTGAATCGAACGAGTAAACTAAATATGAGGCTCGAACGAGTGTATGTTAGAAAAGATCGAACGAGTGTGAGGATCGAACGAGTGAGGATCGAACGAGTGTCTACATGTGAGGATCGAACGAGTGTCTACATGTGAGGATCGAACGAGTGTCTATAAGGACCGAACGAGTGAGTACTAGTAAGGACCGAACGAGTAAATCATAGTGAGGACCGAACGAGTGAGTACTAATAAGGACCGAACGAGTGAGTACTAGTAAGGACCGAACGAGTAAATCATAGTGAGGATCGAACGAGTGAATGTTTATTGAGGACCGAACGAGTGGATCAGGTATGAATCGAACGAGTGAATCATTGAAAGGACCGAACGAGTGACTATTTGCATGGACCAAACGAGTGATTGATGGTAAGGACCGAACGAATGATTGCAAAAGTGGACCGAACGAGAGAAAGATTGTGAGAACCGATCGAGAGACAATTAGTGAGGACCGAATGAGCAACTCATAGTAAGGACCGAACCACTGTATATATATGGGACCGAACGCGGGCATGTTTAAAAATGGACCGAAACGAGTACATTTGTGAAAACCGATCAAGGTGTTTCTTTGAGGACCGAACGAGTGAAGTTATCAACACTTAACCAATTTTTGACATAACACACTTAAGATCAGATTTTTTCTAACTAAGATTAAATTCAACAAATCTCTTAGTTTAAAATAGACAGTAAAAGCTTGACAAAACCAAGGTTAACTACATTCAATCTTAGTTTGTTAGGAATAGTGCCTTTGTCTCAAACGCTATAGTTCTATCTAGTAGATTTATCTACAAAGTGCTAACAGTCAAAAAGGTTACATGGTATTGAATGATTGTGTTTTCTTATAAACTCACCCACGCTTTATAACAGACTCATGGAAATTCATAGCGGTATCAGATTGCTTTTGATTGATGCATTGGTGGCTCCTGCTGACCGACTTAAGATTGGTAATGTAATCTCCGCTTAAGTTTCGGATGTCACATCAAAGTAAGCACTCTTCAAGTGCTATCGATGTGTTAAACTCACTCTTTTCTACAAGAGCATTCCAAGTCACTGCTGATGCTCCGGAAGATCTATAAGCAAGAATTCTGTGCCCCGCCTATGTTTCATAACCGATCTGTCCGATTCAAATGAAAAACAAAAAGCAGCATTCTTGGTCTTGATCAATTCAAGATATTCTTCAAATATGCCTAAAGTCGGTAATAAGAAGTTTTGAAGAACCACCCTTGAAAGAGATTCTCGCCTTTCTAGCTAGTCTTGGTCATTCTGGAGATATCAGGAAGATCACTGACTTAATGTCAAAAAACAGCATTAACCCTGGAGATCATTTGGCTTGCTATCATCAATAAAGGTCCCATGGTAACCATCCTAAAAATTGAAAAATAATCCTTCGTCTTACTCAAGCTCAAAATCTTGTGGGGAATGTACAATAAAAGAATGTTGATTATGCCATTCTTCTGTGGGGAGAATTCATTTCCAATTGAGAACAAAAAACGAAAGGGCAATTCGATGTACTATCCCTCGTTTCAACCAAGTTAGTCGTCAACTTTGTTTATGGATAAAGATCCCAACAATCCTCAAAGAAAGCAAGGTCCAATTGCACTATGCCAGAAGATGACCCAATGTTCAAAACAATCATGTCATCTCAAGGAATGAAGACACCCATTGTACGGGACTAACATGCCGTTACATTAACCAACGAGACATCGCAACTCTGAATCAGCAAATAGTATTATGCTATTGCTTCAGGAACAATCCTCCAAAGACAAAAGGAAGTAATGAAGAAAGGCTAAATACAGATACAACACTAACAGAAGCCTCCCACTGCCCCCAAAGAAAAGAAGTCTGGAAAAGGAAAGCAGAAGACTACAGAGTTGGAGACTATCTCTGAGGCGGATTTGACAGAGGCTGAGCAACTCAAAATAATCACAAAAAGAAGCCGTCAAGAAACTCATAGCTCTCATGAAGTTATAAGACTTTAGGGGACCAAGCTGCCAACTTACCCAAAAAGCAACCTTTCCCGCCCAACAAACCCAGGTACAACTTGGATGTCCTCCCATACTTCTTCCCTGCAAAACCACTCGACACCCTAGCCAAAATCATTTCATCCACCCTACTATTTCCCCCCAGCTGTATAAAGGCCATGTTGGCAATCCCTCACTTTTCCCAAGTATCTTCAATGGCTGAGATTGACTCCAAAGAAGCACAAATAAAATTAAAGGCTGGGATTTGCTTGAGAATCCCCTCACACAACAAGCACACTTAGTTTCTGCTCTCACAAAAGAAGCACAAGCTGCAAGTCCAAGAGAGGAAGACTTCGGCTATATATAAGAGCCTTTTGTAAGCCTTTGAGGCAGTTAGTTTTTTAATTAATTTTCAGTTTTTAATCTTAGCTTAATTTTTATTAACCATTTACAGCTCTTTTCTATCAGCTTTGTACTCTTGTCAAGTTTTAATGCAAATTTGAGGTTTTAAGTTAATTTACAATATCAGTAACAAGTTTCTTCATTGTATTGTTTTGTGTTCAAAAAGCCATCAGTACAGCTTATTAATAAGCTGCCTTAATTAAGTAAGTTTAAAAAGTTAAGTAGTTAAGAGAAAATTACAAAAATCACTCTCAAATATACCACAGCTTACTTTATGGATGATAAGCCAGTTCTGGATGGGCTTATGGACTCTCACTAGCTTGTTTTATACAAGCTAGAGCTTGTAGATTCTTTGTTTGACCCTGTTTTGAGCAAGGGTTTTGTAAGTTTCTCTCTTTTTCTTACATTTCTTATTCACTGCAGAAGTGCTTATTTATTACTTATATTTGCTTATGTATGCGTTATTATGATTGTCTAGTGCTTAATCTTGCTTTAGCATGTATAGTTTAAAAAGTAGTTAGTATCAATTTCTTATTAGTACTGTCAGTTCATTTGATAAAAACTGTTGGCTTATTGAGTTAATACCGCTAGACAAAATTCAGCTATTTAAGTGCCATTCTGATAAAAGTCGCTTATAAAGTTTTTTAATATGTTTATTTGATAATCTGTTTTTAATTAGCTTGTAAGAAAAATGATTTGTAAGGGGCATATTCAACTATCAGTAACTAACCCTTAGTTAGTACTGCTAGTTCAACTTTGGCAGCAGGTACTATCTTAAAAGCAACCAGTACTAACTCCAATTTAGTACTGTTAGTTAAAACTGTTAGTACTGTTAGTTCATTTTAGCTTATCAGCTTATTGTTTCTGCTTATTTAAGATTTGCTTAGCTTTTTAGAATAAATTAACCCATTTTCCTTTACTGTCTTTAGGAGTAAGCTTATTTAAGCTTATTTTCCTTTTCAAAGTATTTTCAATAGTGTATCAGTTTGTAGTTTTCTAGCTTATTTATCATTATAGTTTATTTTGGTTGCTTATTCTTATGCTTGAGTGCTTATTAAAGATAGTTAAATATCTGTTTTGACTTATTTGCTCATTTCTTGTTTCTTTGTGTTTATTAGGCCTAGCAGTACTAACCTTAAGCTATCAGTACTAACTTATAACTAGCAGTATTAACTCCAAGTTAGTACTGTTAGTTAATACTGGTAATACTGTTGTTAGTACTGCTGAGTTAGTACTGGTAGTACTATTGTTAGTACTGTTGAGTTTTTCTTGCTTAATTTAGCTTAATTGCTTTTTGAATTTGTCCTAAGCTTATTTGAGTTTAATTGTGTCTTAGTGTAAAAGTTTTAAGTGTTTTTACCATTTCTAGCTTCTATGATTGTTCTGGCTTATTTTTCTTGCTTATCTTTATGTGTATTTGCCTATCAGGTTTAGTGCCCAATCATATTCACATTCCTTGTCATATTCGAACACAAATCATCAATCGTCTTTCGATTTTCCATCTCTAGCCTCGTTGGGACATAACGACCCGGGAACACTCTATACTGCTTCCGGTTATCATTGGTCTCGCAAATCTTGATCCTTGTTATATTTATATTTGTTTATATTTATCCATATATAAAGGGGTAAGTTCGCGCGAGTCAAATTTTGGCGCCGCTGCCGGGGAGGCTGAGCAAGAATATCGTTACGTTTGACAATTATTGTTTAAATCTGTGAATATTTTCTTCTACAAAAATATAAAAAGTACAAAAATATTTTTCAGTTTCTTTTATTAGTATAATTATCATCTAAAAAAAAAATCAAAAATATAAAAAAATTGTCCATAAAAAAAATATATAAAATAAACTCCAAATTTATCAATTGTTCCTAACGTGTGGAACAATACAAATTTCCCAACTCGAATCAAAGATTTAAAACTTACCATTTGTGTCGTTTACTAAGTACGGCTCACCTCAAAAAGAAATACAAACTATAAAGTGGGTATAAGGAGGGTTGTTCCAAGGAACTACGACCCGAAAGGAGAAATAAGCTTCGCGCTATTCCTACTCCTCCGCTCACCTGATTGTATTGCTTTTTGGGAGCTACCGTGAAGTATTCTGATTATTTGGGTTCAAGTTGTCTAGTTTTAGGTTCCTGTCCGTTTAAAATAGATTGTGAATAAACTAAAAAACCAAAAATACTCTTCTTGTTCTCTATTTTAGTGCATGCGCACTCGTTCTCAAGCTCGTCGTCTACGTCAACAACAACTACATCAACAACAAGTTCCTCCGAATCTTGTTGAACTTCCCATAGTTACGATGGCTGATAATCGTACTATGGCAGAATTGCTCCAGGCTCCCACCGAGGGATACGAGGACGCAATTGTTGTTCCTGAAATTGAAGCAGCAAATTTTGAGATCAAGCATGGGTTGCTAACTCTTGTCCAGAACAAGCAGTTCTTCGGACATGACAAAGAGGACCCACATGCCCACATCCGTTACTTCAATAAAATCACCTCTACTTTAAGATATCCTAATGTCCCGACCACATCAATTAAGTTGATGCTTTTTCCTTTCTCTCTCGAGGGGGCAGCCCGGATATGGCTTGAGAAAGAACCCCCTCGATCAATTCAGACATGGGATGACCTCGTTGCTAAATTCATCCTCAGGATTGCCCGGATTGTGAAGAACTCTCGTGCTTGTATTTTTATCAAGAGTTTCACATCCTCAGCTTCATTTTGGGAA
>BQNB010044203.1:0-41813 GCA_026074375.1 Tanacetum coccineum | reverse complement strand
GGAACTTATTATGATAACACCTCCGTTGAGAATGTTATATTTTGGTATTTTTACCAATTGGTGATTTTTATTTCTTAATTAAAAAGGAAGATTTTTTTATATTTTTGATTTTTCTATTTTTTTTATCTTTTACTTATACTAAAAAGAAAAGGAAAATATTTTTTACTTTTTATATTTTATGATTTTTTTTGGATTTTTGAATTATAAAACAAAAATGAAACTTTCGAGTGTGAAAGGATCTTCAAACCAAATCAACAAACGTAAAACGAAGGAATCTTGACACTAGTCCCCGGCAGCGGCGCCAAAAACTGATTGCAGTTTAGATACACAATAAAATATACTATAAAATAATATTCCACAAGAGCAATTAAGAAAATTACCAAGTTACCCTTGATAAAATTCACTCTCAAAAATATATATAATATAATATATAATACGTATATTAAACCGGGTAAGTATGATCACCCGGGTCGTTATCCCCAATGACTAGTGAAATTGAAACCTCGTTTAAGCTTGGATTCTGATTTGAATAAGCAAATGGATGATTTGATAATCTAAAGCAACAATTAAAATGGACAATTAAAAACAATTAAACAATTAAACTAATACGGGAAACAATTAAAACACGACAAATAAACAAGTAAACTAATTTTAACCCCTAAAAATGTAAACTAAAATTCTAAACCTAAGTTAGGACAAAATAAAATTTTAGGAAAAAGAAAAACATTTTTTTGATTATTTTTGAATTTAATATGAATTAAAAACTATTTTAATCTAATTAAATCCTAGAAAATAGCAAATTAAGTACTAAAAATTTGGAAAAATAATTTTTAAGCTTAGAAAAGTCTAAAATATTATAAAAGCAAAGAAAACTATTTTTAACTATTTTTATAATTAAAATCCTATTTTTAAAATTTAAAATAAAAGCTCAAAAATGAAATTTAAGATCTAGAAAGTGTAAAAATGATTTTACTGGATGTAAACCTAAAGCTATTTTTTATAAAACTAAAAACTATTTTTTTGTATTTTTATGAAACTTTTTTCTATTTTTTATTGATTTTTTAAGATTTTGACCTTCGAAAAATGATTAAAAATAAAGGAAAAGGTGGAAAAATCTGAAAAATTCAGGAAAAGTCTAAATTACTAGCAGGAACTTAGGAAAAATAAGAAAAGCTAAATTGCTTAACAAATAAGCCCTAAAATAAGCTTAATAAGCTACGGCTTATTATGGAAAAAGGAAATGAAGTTGTGTACTAGTATTAAATTAGGGGAAGTAACACTGGATGAGCTAATGTAGCATGATGGTTAACACGTTGGGTCTCTATGCTAAGGGTCTTGAGTTCGAAACTGGCACACCCCACTTTTTGACTTTTTTTTATTTTTGCTTATTTTCAAAAACTGAATATTGGGATTTAAAAAGGACACAAATCTAATCAACTTTAACAAAGGAAACTTAAGCTGAAACTTAATAATAAGCTCTGAAACAGCTTATAAATAAGCTGTTTACAGTGAGAAGGCTTTTGGGCTTAATTTCACTTAACAGCTTATAACAAGCTCAAATTAAGCTTAAATCCAAAAAGGAAAAGTGTTCTAAGAAGCTTATAAGTAGCTTAATCTAAAAATGAAAAGACATTAGAGCTTAAAATACTTTTAAGCTACTGAAAATAAGTATGAAACTAGCTAACTCAGGACATAAGCAACTTAACACAAAATTCAAATGAGCTAAAAAACTTAAAAAGCTAAAATGGACTCTAAAACTTTTAAGGACTTATTAAACTACTTTTAATCTATCTATATAAGCTATAAATTCTACCACCTTAAGCTAAGATTAAGATTTTAAGAAACCTAGTATTTAACCTACTGTTTTTGGTATTTTATGAATGTTGTGACTTTTGACAGCAACATTAAGCTATGTAAATAAGCTAGAAAATGAAATTTAAAACTAATTCTATAATAAGCTATAACTAAACTTAATCCTACTTGAATCTAAGATCCTAAATACTACTTTTACTTAACTAAAAAACTACCTTAAAGGTGACAGTACTAACTTTAAGTTAGTACTGTTGTCTTTTGCAAATGTGCAAACCAAAAGTGCAGGTTACCAAAAGGGTAAACCTGCACTTAAACACACTCAATTAGAGTGTGTTAACACAATGCAAGCAAAATCCAAGCCTAAAGGGCTTTGGATAAAAATGACACAATAAAAACCTAAGCAAAAAGCTCCCCTGGTGCTAAACACTTATAATAAGCCATTACTTTTTGATTTCTTCAAACTAACTTCTAAAACTTAATTCCCTATTTATCTTAAGCTAAAACACAACTGACTCAAGAAAATTGCACAGGTAATATTGACTTTTAGAGGTCAAACACACTTATGCCAAACACCCCTTTATCATTTTGACAGGTTTTGGTTAAAGCTTATATTGCAAATCTAATTAGCAAGTAATGAATACCAGATAAAAACTAGCTTAAATCTATCCTAACAAACATGAATCAATAACTGAATAAGAATTAATCTAAGATTTAAGCTATTCCTACTATTTTTGGTTTTTTCAAGGTTTTTAAGACAAATAAATGTAAATCTATGATTCAAACTAAGTAAGTTAAAAACAGATAAACAACTATGATTACTAAGATAGATAAAACACAAATAAGCACTAATAAGTAAAGAAAATAAGCAAATAAGCAGATACTAATAAGCACTTAACTACTAAATAAGCTAGAATCTAAAAACATAAGATATTAAAAGAAAACTTACTTGACCTCTAGCTAAACAAGAGGTTCCCAAATAGGGCAGCTTCAAGCTCCCTAGCTTATTAGATAAGCTAGGGTAAAATCCTTGGGGATCCTTCCATTTTAGATCCCCCTTCCATAAGCTTTCCAATCCAAAGATAATATATAGATATTAAACTGATTTTATAGGTTTAGAGTATGATTAAGAGTAATTAAGCTCAAATCAAAAGCTTATAGACTCTTGAGAGCTTATTATGAGCTTATTAGCTTATTGAGGTAGATAGGCTTATTGAGAGAGCTTAAAGGTTGAAAGTAAGAAGAGCTTATGACAAATAAAAACTGAGTTTCATTAATTGAAAATTGAATTACATTACTTAAAAGAGATTACAAAATGATAATAAGCTTCTAAAATTACACTAAGCTAAGAAAAACTAGAAAAGAAAAGATAAAAGATGATCCCTGCGTGTGAAGAGTTGAGGGCTATTTATAGCTCAACAAAGAACCTTCTAGCCCCTTGCCTTCATCAATCATCCACCATCAAATCAATCAATCATTGGGACTTTGTTTTTGGCCGTTGGATCACTAAGTGACCTCACACGGATTGCCAGCGTGGCAATCCGTTTGGGGCTCACTTGTGCTTCTTTACTGAATGATTTAGTACAAAAACCCATGTATACTTGTGCTTCTTCCATTGATGACGTGGCCTTTGAGTGTGAAAGGGCTTAAGTGATCCATGATTAGACTAATTTGACCCTGCCATTGCATTATAGACTCCATGGATTGACTTTCTTGACCTTCAATTCCAAAAAGCCCTTTGATTTTGACCCAAGGTGAAAACGGGGGAGACGGGTGAATAGTAAAAGGGGTTTCGCGCCTTATTTTCTCGACAGTTAAATCGGTTGGACTTTGGTATAATTGCAAATTTGGCCCTTGTGTTTCTTTTCCCTTTTTCTAGTTATAATCAACTTACGAAAATTGCAAAACTGGCCCTTGTGGTTGTTATAAAAAGGAAATGGGCTAAGTTAAGTGGGCTTTTGAGATCCGGGTGAGGCCCAATTAGAGGAGGGGACATTTTTGGACTTTTGTGAAACTTTGAGGGTTAAAATGGAATATTGTGGTTCTTGTTGACTTTTGTTGACCAATGATTGACTTTTCTTTGACTGGATTTGACTGAGGGCTTGACTGTTTTTTATTTTTTTTGGATTTTTGAAATATTTAACAAAAATGAAACTTTCGAGGACGAAAGGATCTTCAAACCAAATCAACAAACGTAAAACGAAGGAATCTTTAACACAAGTCCCCGGCAGCGGCGCCAAAAATTGATTGATAAGTTTTATATACTATAAAATATACTAATAATATAACCAAAAGAGCAATTAAGAACTTTCCTAAAGTCTCCCTTAAGAAAAGCTCACTCTAAAAGATATATATAATATATAATACGTATATTTAACCGGGAAGAATGATCACCCGGGTCGTTTCCCCAACGACTTGTGAAATTGAAACCACGTTTTAGCTCGGATTATGATTTGAATAAGAGAAAAGATATTTTTGATTATCTATAACTACTAAATAAAGCAACAATTAAAATGAACAATTAAAAGCAATTAAACACTTAAACAATTAACGGGAAACAAATTAAACGCGACAAAATAAGCAGTACACTAGTTTAACCCTTAAAATGCCAAACTTAAATTTAAAACCCTAAAATAGGACAAAGAAATTTTAAGGAAAAAGAAACATTTTTTAATTATTTTTGAATTTATTATGATGTAAAAACTAAATTTAATCTAAATTAAATCTAAAAAATAGCAATTAAGTCCTAAAAAATAGACAAAAGATTTTTAACTTAGGAAAAGTCTAAAAATAACATAAAAATCATAAAATATTTTTAAACTATTTTTAAAATTTAAATCCTTTTTTAATCTTAAATTAAAAGCTCAAAAATGAAAATTGAAATCTAAAAGGTGTAAAAATAATTTTACTGATTGTAAACCTAAAAGTATTTATTCTAATGTTAAAAACTATTTTTTGTATTTTTCTTAAAATTATTTCTATTTTTTATGATTTTTCAAAAATTTAAACTTAAGAAAAATGATAAAAATTAATCTACTTAATGAAAACTTACCAAAAATTCAGGAAAAATCTAAAAAAGAAACAAAGTTTTACTAGAAAATAAAAAGAACAATACAGTAACAAATAAGCTGTAAAAAGCACCGTAGAAAAGCTACGGTCTTATTGAAAAGAGGGAACAGGAATTGGACTACAAGTATTTAATGTGGGGATAGGAAAGTGGGGTGAATGGATGAGCTATATGAAAGCAATTGTTAAGGCGTATGGTCTATAAGCAGGAGGTCGTGAGTTCGAGATTGGCAGACACCCCTTTTTGCACTTTTTTTATTTTTTTACTTTTAACAAAAACTGAATACCCAAACTTATTAAAAACCTATTTTTAATCAACTTTAAAACTGAACTCTTGGTCAGAAAATGAAAAATAAGCTGTCCACAGGAAGTGAGCTTTTAAGCTTACTTTTGCTTGTTTGGACTTATAAGCTTGCACAAGCTTTAATATAAGCTCATTTTGAAAACCAAAAGAAATTCTAGAAAGCTAATGATGTGTACTATCTAAAACTAATAAGCTACTTAACCTATGAATACTAAAAGCTAACTGAATTGATCAATCAATTTGGCAAACTCAGGTTTAAGCACAAAAATCTCAAAGGAACATTAAGCTTAATTGCTCAATAAGCCAAATCAGGAGCTGAGCTTAATAGAACTTAACAATCAACTAAAGAACTATGAAATTCAATTATAAAATCAACTACTATAAGCTAGAAATTAAAAATTAAAAGCTAAGATTTAAAACTGTTGTTTTTGGATTTTTTAGGTTTTTATGATAACTTTAAAGCTAAATGCAAACTATAATTAAGCTAGAAAATGGTAAACTAGTTCTAATCTATATTAAGCTACTAGAAAACTTTAATCTTACTGAATTAATAAACCTAAATCCTACTTAAGCTTTTCTAAATGTAATAAAATTTCAGACATTATTATATTTATTAGATAGATAATACTAAACAATTAACAGGTTTAGGCATTATTATTTCAAGAAGTCCTATCTTGTTGTTGGTTATGCTATGCGCAAGTGGCAGGCACAAAACTCTATGATGCAAGTTACCAAAAGGGTAAACATGCACTTATACACTCTACTTGAGTATGGTAAAACTCAAAACAAACAATAACCAAGCTTATTAAGCTTGGTTTAAAACTTTAGCAAGCAAATTTCAAGAGACAAAATGCCCCTGGTGCTGACATAAGACATTTAAGCTACAAATAATTTTTTAAAAGCTCAAACTAAATTAGGATTTTATTCAACAAACTATTTTATTGTTGCAATCCAGCTAACAAAGTGAACTTCCAAAATTTCTTTGACTTTTAATAGTCAATTAAGACTATGCCAAACACTCCTTATAGTATTTGACAGAATTGATCAAGGCTTATGAATGAATTCTAAATGATCTAGTTCTCTTTACTAGATAACCAACAGCTTTTAACAGGCTTAACAAACATTTTTCATTACTCACATAAGCTATATTTAAGAATCTAAGCTAAACTACTTATTTTTGGCTTTTTATGGTTTTATGACAAGAATGGAAACTACTATGATCAATACTATACTAACTAAAAACAGATAATTAAAGATGCAGAATAAGATTAAACTAAACTCAAATAAGTAACTAAGAATCAAATAAGCACAAATGATAAGCTAATAAGCAGATAAGCAAGATTTAAGCTAGGAATCTAAATACATAAAAGTAAAAGAGAGACTTACTTGAGCCTTAGCTTAACAAAGGCATAAATGGCTCATAGCAGTTATTCTAGATTGGGCTTATTTTACAATAAGCCAGTATAGGTCATGGGAGTCCTTCCATATTTGACTCCCCATTCCATAAGCTTATAATCCAAATAAGACAAGGTAGGTAGTTGATTCTGATTTTAGATGTTTAGGTATGATTAGGACTGGCTTAAGCTCAAATCATGAGCTTATAGACTCATAAGAGCTGTAACTGAGCTTATGAGGGCTTGTGACATAGTAGCTTATAGGTTAAAAAGGGAAAATGAGAGCTTATGAGTAAATTTAAAAGTGCTTATGACAAAATAGAACTGAATTGCATTAATTGAACTTGATTATATTACTTAAAAAGGGAAATTACAAAAGCTGAGAGTAAAATTACATAAGCTAAAAATAAAAGTTTAAGCTAAAAACTAAAAGCTACTAAAAAAACTAGGTATCCGTGTGTGTGATAGTGAGGGCTTTTTATAGCCAGTCCTTGAACCTTCTAGGTCTTTGCATGTATCCCACACTCCATTTAATCATCACCATCCATTTTCCCAATGATTGGATCAATAATCTCATCTGTTAGATCAAATTATACTCACACGGATTGCCAAGCTGTCATTCTTTTGATGTGACAGCTTGTGCTAGTTGTGTGAGTGATAATAGAGTAAAAACCCGTCACTCCTTGTGCTTTCTTCATAGCCACGTGGCACCCTTGCTTTAGTTAGCCAATAGAAGCTCTTGAGATTACTGATTTGACCCTGCCATCATGATATAGACCACTTGAATTGTCTTCCATACCCTCCAATTTAGAAAAGCCCTTTGATTTGACAGCGTGGTGAAACGGGGAAGAAGGTGAATAGTAAAACCATTTTTCGCGCCAGTTTTAACTTAAAACGGGTAAATAGGATTTGAACTTTGAGAAATTGGCAACAATGGTCCATTTCTTTTGTTTTATAAAAGTTCTAGTGTAAAACAACTTTGGTAAATAGCAGAAATGGTCCCTGTGGTTTTAATAAAATGGTAATGGGCTAGGGTTTGGGCTTATGTCTTGGGCTTTTTGGATCCGGGTAAGGTATTGAAAGATTTAGGGCCCATTAATAGTCCAAGGACCATTTGTGTAATTTCTGAAAACTTGAGGGACTAAAGTGGTAAACTTTTTGAGGCTTTGTCCTTTTGTGAGTTGACTTTTCTTTGCTAGGGTTGACTGGAGGTTGACCACAGCTTTGACTTTTTGACTTTTCCTGGCTTTGGCTTTGCATCTCTGGCTTCTTTTGTGCTCTTCCGTTTCTCGTGTTCGTGTTTGCCCATTTTTGACTGTTTTCTTGTGATTATTGATATATCCATACCTGCACACACAACACACAAAAACAAGCATATTTTTGCCATTTTTAGTCTGTTTTGGGTTTAATTGGGCTATTTTAGAGTTTAACGGAATAGTGTATTTTACACTTACAGGGTTTTCAGGCATGTGATTTGTTCATGCTTGAACTTTGATGGCCTCAACAACAATAAGGAATTAGGTTTTGCTAAACGGTTGTTGGTTTTGTAAGATATACATTCCATGTGGTTGATTTTGATGATATTGAACTAAGAAAATAACTAAGTACGATTGATTGGTAATCACCTATTGTTTTATCTATCTAACTATTTAGGGCCATCTGATCTTATACCTATATTATAGAGGTTGTTTAATCCCCTGCAGATGTAAGTGGTTATGTAACAAATGTTGGAAGAACCAGCCAACGAAATCCGGCTCCAAAACGCTTGATTTTTACCTTGCAAACCAAAGGTTAGAATTGTTGTCTTGAAATAGCACATTCATCTCTCTTAGGCCATTGTTGATGATTTCCATATATTATTGTGACCTGCGGGGCCGAAGTTCACTAACGGGGTCTACTCTATGGGGTGGTGTTGGTGATTCTTTGATAGAGAAGAAAACTGCACATGTTGGGATGTGTGCCATTGTGTTACTGTTAATGATTGTCAAGACTTACAACAGTAAGGACCCATGTACATTGATTGGCATTTACAATTTACATCACTCTATTGCTGAATTAGATTAATTCTTACCTTGCAGATAAGCTGTATTTTTCAAGCACTTCCTTAACGGTCATTTATGATAATGATGATATCCCCTCGCTACATGAACTGAAATTAGTTACAAGGAGACACAATACACGATTGTTTACGTTTGTTTTTGTAATAAAAACATGCTTACCATTTCTATCAATGTGTATGACAGCTTAGTTGAGCCAAAGAAGGAGATGATGATGGCAAACTCTTCTCAGCCAAGGGAAGGGACAGTTGAAAACCTTTGCTAATGGGCCAGAAATCGCAAAAAAATAACAATGTATGCACTTTTGCTCTTACCTAGCCACAACAGCGTTACTATGTTACTCTCCCTCATGCTATTTATGAAATGCTATATGTTTCAGGCGGTGATCCTTCACACATGCGCTGGTGATGATGAAGATTCAGGAGAAAAGAGTGGGTGGTAACTATCCCTCATGTGGATGGAGAGAATTGTAGGAAGAGTGTTTCCACAAGGCAGGGGAAAGATCCTATGCAAGACCCATTGTAATAGGACTGTGGATTACCCTGTTTTACGGTAATACTTTTGACATCTCTTACGCAACCTGAATTAAAATGCAACATATGCTGTTCTTTACCTTTCCCCCACTGCATGCACTATGCAGGTATAGGCTTGAAGTTGTTGTTGCTGATGACACTGCGCAGACTGTCGTCATGTTCAATGAGATAGCAACTGAGTTGCTTAACTGTTCTTCTAACTCTCTCATAGAGGCGAAGACGATGTTGGTTTCTGTTATTTGTTTCAACCACTTTCCTACATTGAAACTAACCTCCATATACAGTCTGCAGAGGACTATTCAGGCTTGCCAACTGCTATAAGGAATCTCATTGGGACCACTCATGTCATGGATCTCAAATCACATACTTACTATGAGTATGGAAGCTATAGCTTCACCTACTGGAAAATTAATCTGGCTGACTTGGTAGACGGCGAGGCATCCTCTAGAAACCAATTGATAATTTTCAATGATTCAGAACCATCATTCAAAAGATTATCAAGGCAACCATCCATGTGCACTCCATCAAAACCTAATGAGGAGAAGAGAAAAGAAAGGTTGTTAGCTATTTTTAACACTGTCTGTGCGAAGAAAACAGCAACACACTATTTCAAAGCACATTGTGCCTACACCTTACTAACAGCTTTTATATACTTCCATTTTTTAAGGACTGAACTAGAAGACTCTGATACAGATGAAGTGTTGTGTTTAGCAAAGGACCCACATGAGATCAATGCCGATGGACCTGTGAACAAGAAGAAAATGAAGATGTAACCCCCAGGAAGCCCCTCATCACTAAATTATATTGGATCAAACATTAACTAAGTTTTTGTTTATGATATTAGGCGCATAGATGAAGATTCAAACTCAGTGTAGCTTCCCCTGTTTCACTACAGTCAACAGCAATAATGAATGGAATCATGCAACGCGCGCATGAAGAGAACTCATGCTTAGAAAAAATAACAATAATATTTGGCAAAAAATGTGACTGGAATCTAGGGTTTAGTATTAAACTTTCAGGTAAACTTATGTTTGGTTTTTGTAGTGAACTCAATTTGGATATCGTTTTAAATTCATATCCCTTTATGTTGGACTTTATTAAACTTATCAAGGTCTCACAGCCAGATAACAACTCCGATTTATATAGAGTTGTATATTAACAGTGTTTGCCTTTTGAATAAGTGGTGTTTTCAGATGCATTATGCCTGGATTGTGGTCCGAGAAGAATGCCCAAGTTTCATCTACTTACATTCACAATCAAGTATGAAGAGGATGCAAGGAGCGCTTATAGCAGAAAATAATTAGAAAAATTGAGGGAAGAATTCGGGGTTCTTGAATTAGCCCCCCCCCCCCACTTGTCATCTCTTCTCTCTACTCTCTCTTGTAAGCCTTATGGTGATATTAGTAGTACCTCCATGTTTTATGTTATGGGATGATAATATTTATTTTGAATTTAAATAAGTTTTGTAATTATTGTTTTCTGAATTTAGCATTGTAAGACTCACGACGGTAATACTTCTTTTGCATTTCAATTAAGGTAAAAGCATCTGTATAAGTTAATACAACTGTAGTAAAAATAAGGTCTAATGCAGTCAAGTTAAAGACCATGGTTAATGTGTCAAGTATTCGACATCTGCAAAAGTTCTAAACTAGCAAATTATTTAAATTGACTGGAAATTCTACTAAGTAGCAATCACGAATGCTCTTTTCAATCAGATAAGAAATTAGTCTGTAATTGTGCGTACCTTTGACACGTGTCAGTTACACAACTCAATCAAAAGAAATATGTCCACGCATTGCCATTGGGTTTATGCTTGGGTTCAGGCTAAGTCCCTCCGTTTAAACACATGTTTAACTGTCCCTGCCAGCCTGCAAAATAAGGAAACAGGCAACCCTGTTAGCTCCATTGTTTCTAATCAAACGAACAAAATTAGGTCCCTCTTTCTCATATATACTAATCAACTGTGACATTTATGCACAATTCCCTCATATTACATCCAGACAATCGATAAAAAACAACAATATACTATGAACGCTGGGACTCAAAATCACCATGACCTTTCAGATACTATTATTGCTTCCCACCTTTAATAATGTTCATTTATTATGACTATAAATTAACCCAGGGTAATTGAAAACTTTGTTGTTTCAATATGTTCACTGTCTTACTTCTAAAACTCTAAACCCATGCTTCCAACCTCATATACATCAAAAGGGAATTACAATACGTATTCAAGAATGAATACAGGTAGAGTTCATCAAAACTTCTCTTCATACCTTTATACCATATGTGTCATTATACTCATATGGCTGTTTATATTGCAGATACACAGAATACACATAGAATTACTCCATCTCTTTCAGACTTGCTTCAAAAATCTATAAGGATTCATTCAAATACGACTATAAGACAGGATGGAAAAGTACAGAGTTACTGTAAACCAACAATAACAGAACTAGTAGAAATGAATCACACTTCATATGGAACTATGAATAGAGGTAGACTCCACTAGAAGTACTTTTCATACCTTTAAATCATAAGTGTCATTATATACATATGTCGGTTTATCTTACAGATAAACAGGACAAAGAAAAAATAACTCCATATGTATCAGACTTGCTTAAGAAATCTTTAAGGATTCATTCAAATACATTTATCAGATAGGACGGAAGAGTACAAAGCTACTGTAGCCTAACAATAACAGAAACTGATAAAGGTTGCTTAGATAAACATACATTCTCTTAATGAACAATTAACAGACAATTTGTATAAACCGTAAATTCTATTTTAAAACACTTACTAAAAATCAAACTGCGCAGAAGAAAATCTCCATTGCAACTTACGGGATTTTGCTACAACAATATATCTATGGCAGACTTCATACCTCCAGATATGCAACATACCCGGCCAAAAACCATGAAATCAGAGTGGTCATTGTACCCAATTTTAGGGAACCTAAATTCCTTTAACAAACTATTATTCTTACACCCAATAGTTTCCTACAAACATTCTAAATTCATCCGTATGAACTATATTTCAGGTCCACTTAGCCTACGTGCAGGTAGGAAAACTCCAAAAAAAGGCAGCATTAACCCTTGATGTAAATTTAAATGCCATTCATACTCTTTGTCATTCAACCATTTAACATCCTGTTATATTTGATTATATACCTTAGGCGTCAAACTAAAACAATACAACATGGTCCATTATGGACCTCATAAAACACAAATAGTAGACCTTTCTTTACATACACAATTTTATACATTTCAAGGTGTACCTATCACTACCATAATATTGGTCAGCCTTCACATCAATGTCGTAACTGCCAAGCAACAATTTGGTACGAAGAGAGAGAGGGGAAGTCCAAAATGACGATCAACCCAACTTTCTCACTTTGCTGTCAAGGAGGTAAAGTGCTACTTCCCATTTTCAAAGGTACGCCTCCACCATTGAACAACCTACTTAACTATAATCACCCTGCAACATCAAAGTTCAGAGATTAAATTAGAGTTTACAACGGCATGTTATGTTTCACATCATTTGGTGCCAAAATAGACCAATTAATACAGGGAGGGCCCCCTATACGTTTAGAATAAATGGACAAAACTATCATCGAATGGGGTCCTTACTTCCTAAACAAGGAATTCAACCAAAATTTGCACAACTCTACTTTTTTGACACTCAAAATGAAGTCAGAAATTGCACAGGAGCTTTCATTGACAAGGACAGAGTTGAACCCGTAGATGAACAGATATTCTGAAGTTTAATCCAGATGTTGGATAAGTACAGTTCAGTTGTAAAGGCATTTAGAATGGCAAGAGATTGGTGCAACACACATAATACGATAGACTTCCATCTGCGCCTACATAGCGATAGGAAAATAACCCGACAATACAACGCCCTGACCGTTTCTGAAGTAGCTACTATAATCATTAATGATTTTGGTGACAACCTTCCCATAGGAGATATCGTTATAAACAACAAAGATGAAGGGCCGAAGTGCATTTTGTAACAACCGGCAATTTTCGAAACTTTTAATGACTATTTTACTCTTTGACTTTTTGGGTCTAACTTGACTTTTTGATTGTTGATCTTTTAATTTTCACATAAAAACGATTACCGCTTAACCGGTAATTTTTCGGAACATATTTAAATAATAAATCAAATTTATTATTACATATCTCTCATGTGCAAATTTATTTTTAACTTATTTGACTTGAAAACAAGAAGATATATGTTATTCCTAAGTCGACTTATCAAAAACGACCCGCTAAATCACGTTTTCACGACGCTGACTCTAAAGCAATTTGATGTAAAACGACATTCCAGACAACTTTTTTAGTTTGACCGAGAATGAACCAAGCAGGAAAATGATTTTAAATAGCCTCCACAAGTTTTAACACCGCTATATTCGTTTCTGCTTCAGGCATCGTCTTGCTACGTAATGAATTGGTCGGAAATGCTGCTCATTCTCTGCCCTAGGACCGCACCTATTGCATAATCACTTGCATCGCACATGATTTCAAAAGGTTGGTCCCAATTTGGAGCAATGAGAATTGGAGCTTCGGTCAACTTCTTTTTCAATGTTTGAAAGGCAAGAATGCAATCTTCCGAAAAAAAAAAAAACATGAAGGGAGTGTTCATATATAAGGAGATGGGTCATGGGTTCGAGAGATTTTAGAAAAATCTTTGATAAATCTCTCGATAATAATCAAGCATGAACGAGAAAAACTGCGAATTCCTTTGCTGGTCGGTCTGTATGAGGAAGCTTAGAAGTTACACAGTTTGGCTTTATCGACTTCAAATTCCTTTTCTAGTGATCTTATGGTCCTAAAACATGACTTCTTGATCCATAAAAATTGGCTCTTTTCCCCTATTTGGTGCTAAATTGGTGCTCTCACTCCTTTTGAGCATTTTATCTAGATTAGCAAGACATGAGGAAAAAGAATCTCCAAAAACTGAAAAATCATCCATAAAAACCTCCATTGTTTTCTTTATCATATCGTGAAAAATGGCCATCATACAACGTTGGAAAGTTCCGGGTGCATTGCACAAACCAAATAGCATACGACGGTACGCGAAAGTTCCGTCATGGGCACGTAAAAAGTAGTTTTCTCTTGATCTTTAGGATCAATAGAATTTGAAAATACCCTGAAAAACCAATAAGAAACAGTAAAAGTCGTTGCCGGCTAATCGCTCTAACATTTGGTCCATGAATGGTAACAGAAAATGGTCTTTACAAGTTGCTTCGTTTAACTTTCGATAATCGATGCAAACTCTCCATCCGTGACTAAATCTTGTAGGGCACCATCTCATTTTCTTCGTTTGGGACAAGGTCATACCTCCTTTTTTAGGGAACACAATGGATGGACTACCCCTATGGACTATCGAAATTGGATAATCAATCCTGCGTCATGAAGTTTTTCTATTCTTTCTTGATGACGTCGTGGATTTTAGGGTTAACACTCCTTTGATGTTGGACTGGTAGGTTTCGTAATCATCTTTTAAAAGGATTTTGTTTGTCGTGAGCTATATTCTAGTTCTATCGCCTCGGGATATCAGTTGTTTCCAACTATTGCTTGTATTTCGGTTCTTCAAGTTAATGAGTGTAGGGTCTCTTTTCATCTTGGCTCAAATCTTTTGAAATTATAACTGGAAGTTTGTTATTTTCCTCTAAGAACGCATACTCGAGATGCGGAGGTAACTCTTTAAGTTCGACTTTGGGAATTTCATCTTTTGGTTCAAGTGAAGACTCTTTTGGTTCAACAACTTTAAGATCCTTTTGAATTCCGGGGTGGCGGTAGTAATCTCCTTGGTCCTGGTGATGGTAATGGATCGGTGATCACTGATGAGAAGTGCCTCAAGAATGAGAATGTCACCCTCGGGATCATAGTATGTAGCATTGAAAACTGGTGAAACTGGTTCATCATCGATTGCTATAAAAGCATCGGCTTCTTCAAAGAGTAGAAAATCGCTTTCATCAAAAGGAGTAAGTGTTGGAGATGAAGTAGAAACAATCGGATCGAAGTACGGAGAAGGATTGTTGTAAGCAACGGAATCGGAAAATCCAAGTACTTCTTGTGAGTACTCTTCACAAGTAGCATCGATTAGATCAACTTTCTTCAATGATTCGAGATTGTTGTATGAAATGGAAGGTGCATCACCACATTTAAGGGTTAACGATTGATCATCATTCCTAAGAATTATCTCTCCTTCGTAAACATCGATTAAAGCATGAGCCGTCCTAAGAAAGGGTCGCCCGAGTATCAACGGTACTCGAGGATCGGCTATAAAATCAAGAACAACGAAATCGGCAGGAAAGTAAAACTTCCCTACTTTGACAAAAACATTTTCAGCTACACCGGTTGGTTTGGAAATTGTACGGTCGGCTAATTCTAATACCATTTTTGTTTCGGTTAGGCCTGAGAGTTGAAGCTTTTTCCAAATGGATAAAGGCATAAGATTGATACTAGCACCTAAATCGGCAAGGGCTAAGTAACTATCAAACTCTGAAAAATCACATGGAATGAGAAATCGACCGGGGTCACCTAGCTTTTCTGGAAGCTTTTTTAGGACAACCGCACTACAATTTTCATTCAACGGTGTTTTGGTTAACTCAATTAACTTGTCTTTGTTATTAAGCATCTTTTTGAACATTGGAGCAAACTTTGGCATATGAATGAGAGCATCCGCGAAACTTAGCTCAAAGTGAAGATTACGGAAGATTTCCATAAACTTTGAAGCTAGGATATCATCCTTTTCACGAATCTTCTCTTTTTTGAGTCTCGACGGGTAAGGCAAATTTGGTTTGGCTTTGTTAGCAACGAAAGAAGGTTCTTCGATTGGATCTTTGTCTTTGGTTTGTTCTTGGACGATTGGAGGAGGTTGGATGTCTTCGGTGCTCGGTAGCTCCGTATCCTTTGTCACCTCACTTTCCTTTTCCACCACCGGCGGTGGAATCTTGTTTTACATATATTTTTGGGGTGAGAACATGGCTTGTTTGCAAATTCATTCACATGATTGACGTATGCTTGTTACATGATCATTTACAAATTGGTTTACATACTCATTTACATAGCTCGCTATGGGAAACAAATTATTTGACTACATATATTGGCACAAAAACATACTTTACTTTTGAAATGAAATAAGGATTAGCTTAAGCGGATGACTGATAACTACAAGTAAAATGCCCGGTTCTTGGAGGGGACACCTACCGAGGGGCACATATTCATTACTGTCCGGTGTTCTTGGAAGGGACACCTGCGAGGGGCACATATTCATTACTGCCCCGGTGTTTCTTGGAGGGGACACCTGCGAGGGGCACATATTCATTACTGCCTGGTGTTCTTAGGGGACACCTGCGAGGGGTACATATTCAATTCTGCCCGGGTGTTCTTGGAGGGGACACCTGTGATGGGTACATATGGTTTTCATATTGCCCGGGGAGTTCTTTAGAGGGACCCTACGATGGGTACATAGGCAACGGATTCATAACTTAAAGTACTTGATATCAATTTTTTATACACAGATGAATCATTTACAATGCCTTAAATAAAGTGACAATGATTATTTATTACCTTGAACACAATTCGGTGATATAAATATAATATCATACATGCTTGAACAAAAGCGGTTCAACGTTCATATGTACATTCTGTGAGACTATTTAAGGATAGAAAATGGTCCATGTATACTTACCCTATTTGATTTCTAAAAATCAACATACATTTTCGAAGGATCATTTAAGGAAATATATGGTCATACACACTTTACAGAACCTTGGTTCAACACTTAATACTTAAACAACATCTATAACTCACCAACTTATGTACACTTTTTAAGCATTTTGCTCAGGTGAATTAGATGATTGGCTTACTGATGAGCATTGGAGTCTAAATGCCAAATTTCATTATGGATTTTCTACTTACATACAATGAGCAAAACTCGTTACGTTGATTTCAAGCTTTTCAATGTGATGCATTATAGGACAAATGTTTAAAACAATTTCAAGGAAATCAATGAAAATTACTTTATCGAAACGACACATTTAGAGTCGTTCTCTTGTATCTAGCCGATGTTGTATTATGAAGTAACACTCCCGGACATAATTTCCATTCGACACATTTTTGGGGAGGTACAGATTGGTATTAGAGCACGGTTATAGATGAACTAGCTTGCATAATTTTTACCCTAGACTATATACCATTTTCACAAGCATTGCATCACAACAAACAATTTTCAAAGTGCATACACACTACTTGCTTACTTGCTTATGTTACTTGTAACATTAAGTGCTTACATGACACACATATATATATATATATATATATATATATATATATATATATATATATATAAATATATATATAATAGATATATATATAATATATATATATATAATATATATATATATATTTATATATAATATGCTTGCATTTCTTTTGCGTATATCGTACGTTTACTTATATAAGAGTTAATTATACAAATACTAGAACATTTCTTAAGACATTGTGAGTTGCACAATGGTCTCATTTATACCTCAGACATTGTAAGTTACACAATGGTCTTATTTTACTTCTTAGACATTGTGAGCTGCAAAATGGTCTCATTTGGTTCTCAGACATTGTAAGTTAAACAATGGTCTCTAAGAATATTATTTTTCTTCATAACTTTATACAATATCATATTACGCGAAGACCGTCATAATTTTTGTTTAGATGGAATTATGTATGAATCTAAGTATTACAAGTCTTGTATAGGCGGGACTTGTAATATGAGAATTGATATGATAATTGCTATATTAACAAAGCCCGTCACAATTCTGTTTACATGGGATTATGTATGAATCTAAGTATTACAAGTCTTGTATGGGCGGGACTTGTAATAGGAGGATTGATATGATAATCGCTATGTTGACTCGTTCATAGAGACCTTTACCTTGTTTTACGCCTAACCGATACCATTATTTATCTTGAACTCTAGGTCGATATTCCTTAGTAGTTTTACTCCCCGCCTCCGAAGACGAGTTTTAAACACTCGCCCCATACTCATTAGAAGCACATGCATCGTCATGTTATCCATCACCTTGAAGGTTATGTGAGTACGCGTATTGCATCGGAAATTATTAAGTAGGATGATTTATGATCTCTTTATTTGAAAGGATTGGGACGCCTCTTTAGTTAAATAAAGAAATTGGAAATTCCTGAACCATAATTTTATCATTTCTTACTTACATAAATTAGGACGCTTCTTTATGTAAGTAATGAATTATAAATGAGTGGGCTTAATGGTATCCAATATGACACGAGTATGAACTCGAACCCGATAATCACCGGAATCCGTTAAAAAGGTTTAGAAGCACAATAGTGTCTTGCCACTCCGTAGAAATCTTAAGGCCTCGCTTGAACTGCCTTATCTCATTCTTAAGTTATTACTTTTGACGTTACAAATCCTTACGATCATGAACTGTTCGTGGAACTAACAGACTTGTTACACACTTGAACTAATGTAGTTGATTCATCCTCGAACTAACGACTGAGTACCATATTCCGCCGTCTATCGCATACGCTCTTCCGCATGCTCCTCCTATTTGTTGAACTTGATTCTGGGGATACTGTTCTCGAAATGTCCTTACTCTCTACATCCCATCACCATTTGTTATAGTATTAACATTATGGTTGCTGCTATTGAGTCCTGGAGCGGTCCCAGCTGGTACAACTTTATCCAATAGGTAATGCAACCCCCCTTAAACCAGATAAACACCTACCGACGAAACAGATAGTCGAACTATTCATTTCGGGCCACTAGTACGAAAACTTAGGTCGCAACACATCCTAGTAATGCCTAAGTAGGTTGAATACTTACATCCTTAAGCCTCGTCCGATGTTAACCGTTGAACATTACAGATATCAGAAGCTAGACGCGGGCCGTAAACATTTAAAACTGTATACAAACATACTCACGCGACGACACTTTCACCTTCGAGTTTTCACTAGATAACTAAGAGACCTTACTCATGACGCGTTAATATCAGTCATAAGATCTGTAATGACATTTTTGAGATACCTATTTTGATAAATTAAATATACTGGTCAAACCTAACCCAAATTTTTTGGTATATTGAGAAGTGTCGAAACATCGAATTTTGCTGAATAAAGTTATCAGCGTCTTGTTTAGAACTGGTTTATTAAATCTTAAATCTTTTCTTGGTCACACAATCGGTTAACACAAATTAAATCTCGGGACGAGATTTCTTTAAGGGGTAGGTACTGTAACATCCGGCAATTTTTGAAATTTTAAATGACTATTTTACCCTTTGACTTCTCGGGTCTGACTTGACTTTTTGACTTTTGGTCTTTTATTGTCACATAAAAACGATTACCGCGTCGCCGGTAATGTTTCGGAACATATTTAAATAATAAATCATATTTATTATTACATATCTCTCATGTGCAAATTTATTTTTAAATTATTTGACTTGAAAACGAGAAGATATAGGTTATTCCTAAGCTGACTTATCAAAAACGACCCGCTAAATCATGTTTTCACGACTCGGACTCTAAAGCAATTTGATGTAAAACGACATTTCGGACAACTTTTTAGTTTTGCCCGAGACCCGAAAACAATCAGAAATTAACTGAAATGCCGTCGCAAAATTTTGAACACCGTACACAACGCGTACCGACAAAAAAATAATTAAATTATATTTAATTATCACTTTTTATTAAATAAAAATATTTAATAAATTATTTTTCTTTTTATTTAGAAACGTTTGTTAAAAACGCGAATATTCAAGTTAAAGTCATTTTACGGACAAAGTTTATCAGGGATACACAAATAAATAATAAACATTTAAATAAATTTTATAAAATGTTTAGAAAATTCTAGCAGTGTAAATACTCACATTTCATGGAAAAATCATTTAAAACGCAATGGCACAAGTTTCGTGTCTTGAATCATCGGTTAAGTAGCTTAAACGAGTCCCGAACCATTATTTAACAAGAGTTGCGTTTTCAATCCCTGTGGTAATACTTACACAATTAACCCCTAATTATTTTGGACTTGTCAAATAGAATTACAACTTTTTGGTATATATAAGAAGTTTATTAGGGTTCCTTTTCATTTAGAAAACCCTAAACACACATATATCTCTCTCTTTGATATTCCGGCGCCTCCTACCCTTTTCCAGCCAACTTCCGGCCACCTCATAATTATTATTATTATCTCTCATTTACAAATTTATTTTAAACTTATTTGACTTGAAAACGAGAAGATATATGTTATTCCTAAGTTGACTTATCAAAAACGACCCGTCAAAATGAGTTATTAATTATGGGGTATACTAGCTTTTACATAAAATTGACTTTCCGGACAAATTATCAGTTATAACCCAGACCCTGAAACCAAGGCAGAAAATGACTAAAAAAATAGCCTCGCAAAGTTTTAAAACACCTCACATCAACGCTTAACCGAACACAAAAATAATTAAATTTATATATAATTATCACTTTTTATTAAATAAAATAAGCATTTAATAAATTATATTACATTTTATTCAAAAACGGTTGGTTTAAAAACGCGAATACACAAATTACATTTTTATTTTTTTTACGGACACGCTTACCATGATACCCAAATAATAAAACATTTTAAAAATATTTTTATAAAACATTTATAAAATACTAGTCGCGTAAATACTCATTTTTATGGAAAAAATTATCTTGGAACGCAAAGGCGCAACTTTCGTTTTTTTGAATCAATCCGTTAACAAAGCTTAAAGAGACGCCGACACCATTATTTTACAAAAAGTACACTTAATATTTACAACATTAACCCCTAAACTATTTGGTACTTACCACTTTATTTTTAAACTTCCAAGTATAAATACTTAGTCCACTAGGGTTTCTCATAATTTACCCTAGCCACCAACACACACTTATAATATACTCTTATCCCCTCTATCTAACTTTTCTGGCGCAGTCTCCCGCCACACCTACGGCGAGAGATCCTCCCGCAAACCAACCGACATCCCTACCTCCACCATCGTCATCCCAACCAACACACATCATCACCCACCAGCCCACCCTCGACCACCACATCTCCACCTCTCCGCAGGCACACCACCATCCAGCGCTCAGCATAACCATCATTCACCACCAATCTTCATCGCTTTGGGTAGCTCCACGACACCGCAGCCACCTCGTCACCACCACCCTCCTCATCATCACACCATCATCTCTGATCCACCATCATCATCACACCATCATCATCATCATCATCGCCACCAACCGCCGTTGTGCGAACACCAACAACGTGTGTTTGGTTTTCAAAAGCACCAAGGGTGCGTTTGGTGTTCTCCAGAATGCGCCTTTGAACACCAACCGCCAATCCCTTCCCCCTCTTTTTTTTTTGAGTTGAATGGTTCATATTTTTTAAAAAGTAATAAAAAAATTGTTGTTTGTGTTAGTTTTTTAACTTGTTTCATTTATAGAATGACTAGTATGGTTTTGTTCTTTTATATCGGTTGAAAAATATCACCTCCGTAAAAGGGTGTTTGTTAGGCTGCTTTTTTTCTCCCATTTTTCCTTTTCTTTCTTCTTCCCCTTTTTCCCCCTTCCTTTTCCCTTCCCCATCTTTTTCCCCCCCTGGCCAAAAAGGGGGCGTTTTTTGTTGGCGGTGTGAAAAAACAGCATGGAGTTGAGTTGTATATTGGGTATTTATATCCAAAATCAACCTATTATTACACATTAGGGAGTGGTTGTGTTTTGGAGTCGGCACTGTTAACAGGCGGATATTGTGGCGAATTTTTTATTTTAAAAAAAAAAAAAAAAAACAAAAAAAAAAACTTTATCACCACAAGGGGCGAATGGAAAAGTGGTAACAACCACCCCAAAGCAAGGGGAGAAAGGTTTGGGCCGCCCATAAGGGGCATTTGTTAAGCAGCAAATCACAACCCTAACAATGGTGCGTTAATTTATTTGGTGATCAGCCAACTCACACCCAAAAATTGTTAGTTTGAGGTTTGGTTGTATATTATACAATTAACATATTAAATAACAAATTTGGGTTACTTATTTTTACTAAGACACCAAACTATTTTTGTATTCTACTAAAATATAAACACACACCGACACTCATTCACCACACACACACCACATCACACAACGCTCTCTCGTCCTTAAACCCCCACCCCCTACAAGCACCCACACCTTCCACTCTTTTTCTCCCTCCCAGACCCCACCCCCCCACAAAAACACTCCCCCCCCCTAAAAAAAACTCCCCCAACATCCCCCCAACCCCCCTCACCTTACATAAATGTATCCAACCCCCCAATACCTCCTTCCAAAAACACCAAAAAATCTAAAAACAACTAAAAAACCATCCCCCCCCCCTCCAAAAACCATCCCCCCCAAAAAATCATCCCCCCAATCAACCACTATAAAATATCCAACCCCCAACGAAAAACACCCCCCCTACAAAATCCAAAAAATCCCACCCCCCAAAACAAATCTCCACCCCCACCCCCCCGTAACCCCCTAAATCATCCACCCCCCCCAAAAATATCCACCCCAAACAAAAAAAAATCCAACCCCCCCCACTCCCTACACACCCCACCCCCAACTCCCCCCCACTCACACCCCCCCCGCCCACTTCTTCTTCTTGCCCACCTCCTCTCTCATAAAAACACCAAATCTGAAACACATCCATGTAAAAAAACCATCCCCCCCCATCCCAAAAATCAATCCCCACCCTATATAATCAGCCCCACCAAAAACCCTTAATATAACATAGTAATGCGCAAACCCAAAAAGTCAGCATACCGACCACCGCATAATTGGACACCCCCCCCAAAAAACCAGCCACCACCCCCCCGAAATACAATCCCAACTTATCCAGCCCCCCAAAAAAGGTAGCCATCAAACCCAACGTAAAAAAAGATCCAAAACCCTACCCACGGAATCCCCACACAACAAACTAAACCAACCTTTACACACTGTATAATAATAAAGCACCAACAAACCTGATCATAGAGGATATTTTATTCACCCGAAATAATTTTCGAAAAAACACAAAAACGAATAATTAAAAAATTTTTTAAAAGAAAAAATAACAATAAAAAAAAGATAACAAAAAAAAAAAAAACCCCCCTCCCCCCTCATGTCTCATAGAACTGATACCAACAAACCACAAACCAAAACCCCCAACAACCTACCACCCCGACACAAGATACAAAAAAAACCAAAACCCCCAAACCACACACACACCACCACACACACACACACACACACACACACACACACACACCCAAACGACTCCCCCCAACGACCCCCACACCTACCACCCACCCCCCCTCCCAAAAATTTATAAGCATACGCCCCACCTCACCCAACAGTGGGATGCAGAGCAGCAAACCCATGCCCCTTAATTGCAGCCCAAAACACACACCCATATTTGGGCTATTATCTAACCCCCAACCGCCCCCTAGATGAGCAACTGTTAAACCAAACGCACCCCTATCGCTGTAAAACAGCGAACCAAACACACCCTAAAGCTGATAAACCCATATCCAAACACCCCTATGCTGTTACACAGCCAACCAAACGCCCCTTTTTGGCAGAAAACGCAGCCAACAAACACCCTATACGAGCGTGTATATCAACCGAAATAAAAGAACAAAACCATACTAAGTCAATCAAAAATGAAACAAGTTAAAAACAAACACAACCAAACAAATTTTTATTACTTTTTAACAAAATATGAACCATTCAAACTCATAAAAAAAAGAGGTGAAGGTGGCGGTGGTGGTTCAACGGCGGCTGAGAACACCAAACGCACCCTTGGTGCTTTTGAAAACCAAACGCACGTTGTTGGTGTTCGCACAACGGCGGTTGGTGGCGATGATGATGATGATGATGGTGTGATGATGATGATGGATCAGAGATGATGGTGTGATGATGACGAGGGTGGTGGTGACGAGGTGGCTGCGATGGTCGTGGTGCACCAGCGATGAATATGTGGAGGTGAATTAGGTGCAGCGGCTGGTTTTGGTGAGCCGGCTGGATAGTTGAGATGGAGGTTGAGAGGTTGTCGTGGGTGAAGATGATTTAAGGTAGGGATGACGATGGTGGAGGTGATGTCGGTTGGTTGCCGGGATCTGGCCGGAGGTGGCCGGAGACGGCGCCGGAAAAGGTGGAGGGGAGAAGAGGAGATGTATAAGTGTGTGTTGGTGGCTAGGGTAAATTATGAGAAACCCTAGTGGACTAAGTATTTATACTTGGAAGTTTAAAAATAAAGTGGTAAGTACCAAATAGTTTAGGGGTTAATGTTGTAAATATTAAGTGTAGTTTTGTAAATTAATGGTTCGGGTCTCGTTTAAGCTAGTTAACGAATGATTCAAAACACGAAAGTTGCGCTATTGCGTTCCAAATAATTTTTTCCATAAAAAAGAGTATTTACATGACTAGTATTTTATAAATGTTTTTATAAAATATTTTTAAAATGTTAAATATTTATTTGGGTATCATGGGTAAGCGTTATCCGTAAAAAAAATAAAACTTTAATTTGAGTATTCGCGTTTTTAAACAAACGTTTTTGAATAAAATGTAAAATAATTTATTAAATACTTTTATTTAATAAAAAGTGATAATTAAATATAAATTTAATTATTTTTGTGTCGGTACGCGTTGCGTGCGGTGTTCAAAACCTTGCGAGGCTATTTTAGTCATTTTCTGCTTGGTTTCAGGTCTCGGGTAAAACTGAAAAGTTGTCCGGAAAGTCGTTTTATGTTAAACGCTAGTATGCGCCATAATTAATAACTCATTTTGGCGGGTCGTTTTTGATAAGTCAACTTAGGAATAACATATATCTTCTCGTTTTCAAGTCAAATAAGTTTGAAAAATAAATTTGTAAATGAGAGATAATAATAATAATTATGATTTATTATTTAAATACGTTTCAAAAATTTACCGGCTACGCGGTAATCGTTTTTATGTGACCGTAAAAGGTCAAAAAGTCAAAAAGTCAAGTCGGACCCAAAAAGTCAAAGGGTAAAATTGTCATTTAAAAATTCCAAAAATTGCGGGGTGTGACATTACCTCCCCCTTAAAGGAATCCCATCCCGATATTCGATTTGAGTTAACTGATTATGTGACCAAGAAAAGATTTAAGATTTAAAACCTAAGCAAGCACCCTAACACCTCAATCACCTTAATGAATCACCTCTTCTAGTCATACCATATGTGTCCTAAACCTGGTCACTAAGTTTCCTTGGCCTCCAAGGAGTTCGAACCCTATATAAAGGGGTAAACCCCATTCATTCCAACTCACACCTTTAATCTTTCTTTCTATCCATCAATGGAGTCCAAGGTCTGATCAAGAACATCAAGAGAAGTCCTAAGAAGTCCCAAGAGCAGAAAACAAGTGAAGAAACCAAGCCTTGAAGCCCCAGAGTTGTTATTCTAGGCGTACGAGTGCAAAAGTCCCCATTTTGACCCATTTCCAAGCTATAAGCTCAAAACCAGGTTCCATAAGCTCATATTCTGTTTCAATACTCTAATAATGTTCATATGATCATTCTTAAACCATTGTTAAAATCTTTGAACTAAAAAATCCATGCATTTTCCCATTTTGATCCAAACCGAGCTCATGAAACCCTAATTTCATGTTTTTGTTTAATCTATAAGCTAAACTTGTAAGATGTTGTTATAATCTATCCTAATAAGCTTATATAACAATATTATAAGTATTATACTAAGTCTTAAAAGTTTGAAGCTTAAAACCCACGCATTTTCATTTAAAAACCCAAATTTGACCCGTTTTGATTTCTAGCTTAACGAATCGTTAATCTAAACTTTCGTTACGTTAAAACATCTTATTTTTGCTTATTCTAATAAGCTATAACCTGCAAATTGCTTTTCATATTGAAAAATATCATTATTATGGATTTTGGACTAAAAACGAGACGTTTTTCATGCATAGGGGTATATATCGTAACTTTCTGAAACTTATAACTAAAGGGACTGAAATTTCATTTTACAAAGTTATCACTATAAAGGACTTATTTTTCCCAAGTTTTCAAAGTATAAAGGTACTAATATATACAATACTTATTAAATAAAGAAAGGACTTAAACTTGAAAAGTTCATAACCAAGGTATATTTTGCCAATTTGCAAACTATAAAAATATTATATTTTTATTAATTATAAAAATATATGTTTAAATATCATAAACCATTATCACTTAAAACTATAATGTATCACGATACTAGGGAGTTTCATGTGAGGGGTTTCATTTGGGTATTTGTTTTGACAAGTTTGTTGGGTTTACGATTTAAAGTGCCCTGGCTCCTCAAATAATACTGTGTGGCCTCTGGATTATGATAGCCCAAACAGTGATACAATATTTCCATAATATTTCATCAAAGTGATATTACATTTTGACATAAAACATATTCAATCAAATTAAGACTTGACATATTACCCAGGTTGTGTGACAAAGCCGTTACTTTCATTTCAAATACTTTTGCCATCAATCAGATTTCCCAATACTGTTAAGGTGAGTTCATAGCCTCGCATTTCAATCTTTTAAATGTTTTATAAACCCGCGAGGGGGATACATGCTTAATTGTTTTTAATATACACAAGTACTTAAAACCGATATTGTGAAGTTCATATCCCCTTTTTCTACTTACTTGTTTTATAAACTCTTTGGGGGAGATACATGCTTGTTTACAAACTCTTTTATATACTCGTTTATTTTATAACAATGTGATTACTTTTCAAAGACTTAGTGAGTTCATAGCCTCACTTTTAAATCTCTTTAATATTTCATAAACCTGTGAGGGGGATACATGCTTAAATCATGAATGCAAGTATTTTTCTATATGCTATCCTGATTCATTATTGCCTAAGTACCTACTTTTTCCATTAAGACCCCATATCATGAACCGCTAGTTACTCGTCAGGGTAAGCGCGAATAATGTGAATAGATCTATTTGGGACTGGACTTCCCCGTTAGTGTACCTATACTGTTGGTAACCAATAGCACATCATTTGAATAACTTATACGGGTGTTTGGCAAAGACACCCGTTAGGGCAATTACTTGTGTCTATTGTTACCCAAGGCTTCGGTGGTCATGAGCTTAAAGCAATAATAATGTTTTACAAACTATGGGTGTATAACAACGTAACCTACTATTGAACTTGTATTCAAACTACTTATTACAAACCTATGAATTTCACTCAACCTTGTGTTGACTTTTTAGCATGTTTATCTCAAGTAACTGAGCATCATATGGCATGGAGTGACACAAACTTGAAGATGGCTAAACCGTTATCATTTAAACTTTTTGATTTCTTGTAGATTTTAGGACCTCTGTTTGTAAAAACTCTGATGAATAAATGAATGGTAACAACTTTTTCCAAAACATCTCTTTATTACTCGTTTTCTCTATGATTATTATTGTAGTACTATGAAATAATACCCCAGATTAGCTTCCGCTACTATATGTATCAAAATGGGGGTGTTATAATCCATTTGAGAATCAATCATCTTTTCACAACTACTTAAATCAATATTAAGACGTTGTTCAAAAGTTTTGACCCTTTTCTTATATCTCTCTAACTAAGCGGTTATTGATTCATTAATCTATTCCTTATTAGCCTTTTCAAAATTATTTACATGATTAATCATTTGTTCGGACATTTGTTCAATCACAGACAAAATCATTGAATCTTGTTGTGCTTGCAAATTAGTATCTTAAACAGTTTCCTGTTGTGTTTCTTGTAAATATTAAGAATATAAAATGATATTACTATCACTAGATATCTCATTATCTGTAAAATCCATAACTAGTGTTTGTTTAAAATCCTGTAATGCATGCACACTTTGATTATCCATATCATTTAGATAGGTTTTAGAATTAGGTACCTCTGAGATAATGTCAGAACCATAGTTGGAAATGTTGGCCATAAGAACCGCGTGTGCAGTCGAGAGATCATCACAGTCAGAATCATAAGTATCGAGATCCTCAGTCTGGAAAGAAGCATTGTGAGGAATGACTGTCTAAGCTTGACTTGCTGGAATTCATGGATCTGCAAGAAATACGAGTGCTCCTCATCTAATATTTGTCCAGCTTCCTGAGCTTCTGCTAACATTGCTTTCTCTTTATACCATGCAGTATTCCTTGGTCGCTTTGGCTGAGTGCAGTGCCTAGCCATATGTCCTTCACCTTGGCAGTTGTAACATTTAACAACTCTAGCTTGTCCACTTGTTGTATTTTCCCTTGAACTAGTAGCATTGCCCTTATAAGTTATACCAGAATAATTTTGCCCTTGTCTCCCCTGAACTTGTTGCACGGTAACCTTGTCATCTTGAATAGTGGCTTGGTTTCTTGGATTAGAGGAAATTCTGAGCTGATTATTGGTAGAAGGAAACCTTAAAGAAGCTACAACCGTTAGAAAAGCCATTGCTTTATTGAGACAAGCAATCGGATCATCTCCAGGAGAAAATACAAGAACAACAAAACTTGTGTCTCCAAATGGTGATTCAGTCATAAGTTGTGTAGGAGCTTGAGGTGATTGATAAGCAACTTGTGGAATTACTTGTGGAACAGTTGAGGTTTGATGATTCATTTGAGACTGAAATGTATGTGATGGTGGAATGGATGAATGATTGAATTGAGTTTGTGATGGATAATGAGATGAGTAATGTTGATTGGGTTGAATTGATGCATGTTGTAGTGGTGAAAACTGTTGTGATGGTGAAAACTGTTGTTGAATTTGAGGATTGTTGTAAGAAGACTGATAAGTGTTGAAGTGAGGTGGTGTCATCTGCTGATTTGCAACGAATGCAAGTGGATCTTGATTGCGTTCACGCATAATACAAACTTCATTTGCATGGAGTTCGTGTTGTTCAAGATATGCATGAAGTTGATCAAAGTTGGAGGTATGCAAATCTTTAACAAGCTTGACATCAGTCACAAACTTACTCCATTCAGGTGGAAGACTGTTTAAGAACATGGTATTAACTTGAAATTGCTCCATTTTCATCTTGTAGATGTTCATATCATTGATCAGCTGGGTAAATCGCAAGTAATAGGTGTGAGTAAACTTATCAAATGCATCATACAGCTTACACTCTCTTTCCTGCTTAGTCAAAGAGGTACCTTGCATCAGTAATTGAACTCTCTCCCATAAATCTTTAGTAACTCTGTGATGATTCACAAGTGAATAGATATCAGCTGGTAGACCTTGAAGAATGATATTGGTAGCTTTCATATCACAATCAGCTTGAATTTTCTTAGCAGCAGATAATTCAGCATATTTCTTTGTTCTGATCACTCCATTCTCTTCAACAGTAGGCCAAATGAGTGGACCATTTTCAACTGATTCAAGTATCATTCTTCCGTGCTCTCTATTTTGCATGTAAAGTTCCATTTGACTTTTCCAAGAATCATACAAGTCCTTGTCCAACATAGGTGGACGATTGTCAGCACCGGAGAGTATCATGTACTCAGCAAAAGTATTCTTTTGTCCAAGTGGAATAATTGAATCCATTTTAATGTGATAAGATAAAATGATCATACAGTGATTGGAGGTTGTTGTGTTAAAGTGAGGTTTGATTAATGAAATTGAGTTTTTGGAATACACGGGATTTTACCATTCTTGATAAAACCAGGAAATCAAGTTTTCACGAGATTTTACAAATCAAAGAATAACCGTATAATTCTCCTAATGAAACTGTATAGTTCTCCCAAGTAAAGCGTATAAATCACCCAAGCAAAACGTATAAATCACCTAAAGAAAGATGCATAAATCGCCTTTAGATACAACGTATAAATCGCTTGTGTAATAAAAAACACGTATAAATCGCTTGAGTAAACACTACGTATAAATTACCTGAGCAAACACTATGTATAAATCGCCTGAGCAAACACTAAGTATAAATCGCCTGAACTGAAACTCGTATACTTCGCCTAAACAAAACGTATAAATCGCCTTAACAGAAACTCGTATACTTCGCCTGAACAAAACGTATAAATCGCCTTAACAGAAACTCGTATACTTCGCCTGAACAGAACGTATAAATTGCCTTAATAAAAAACTTGTATACTTCGCCTATACGTATAGTTCACCCAATATACTTCGAAACTCAAAAACTAAAAATCTTAAAAAGACTCCTTTTTGACGTTTTTACCTGATTTTTCTTGTACTTCTTACATATCTAAGATTGTTAGAACCTTAAAAACATAAACTTTAACGTTTTTTACACAAAAAATTTGAAATCAAGATTCTTGGTACAAAACCCTTTTTCTAACCAAACAGACTCAAAAATATGGAATTTTTGATTGTTTTTCAAAGGTTTTCTTGTACTTCTAGCCTAAACTAAGATAAATAAAGAAGAAAGTTACAAGCTTTATGGTTTTTTAACCTTAAAAGATGAAAACCTTTTGAAAAGTTTGAACTAAGAACACGCCTAAAATAAAGGTAACAAACGCACACAAAACCTTCACAAACACCCCCATGGCTCTTGATACCAATTATAGAATATCTTAACACGTAAAGTATGGAATTAGTTGAGAGTTTTAGAGAGAGAAAGAGGTGATTGGATGAACACTTAGAGAGAGAAACAAAGAAGAGAATATTAGATTAAGTATGTGTACAAAAATAAACAACCAACACCCTCTCCATGTATGGAGAGGGTATTTATACATCAAGCTTGTAACCGGCCATGGGCTTAAGTTATGGGCTTTCCATGTGTCTTTGGCCCGGTTAGCTTATTAACATTATATATGATTAATCTACGAGCTACAACTAACTATATTGGAAGTGATTGATACTTTTCGTATTCCTAACAAAATTAATCGACGTTTCCCTTTCAAAGTATAGCATCATTCTATCAAATAAAGACCAAGAATTAGCAGCCACGACGAGTCCTTCTAGACATGGAAAAGAAGACATTTTTTAAAGTGAATGTTGAGTGTGTGATTAGCTTCAATAGGTTTTTGGGTATGCAAATAACTAGGGGGTTAGACCCCTTAAATAGCAAAAACGGAGGGACCAACGTTGTAACAAGATTACACGATAAATACATTACACGTGTACATTGAGTAAAATCAGATAAAGCAAAACACGTAATCGGCCCTACCTACTGAGACGAGCTGTATAATTTACCCAAATATCAATGTTATAAAATCCATCAATACCAACACAATCTTAAAGGGTATCATGCAAAGTAATTACAATTGACGGTCCAAGGCAAAGGCAAACAACATGCAGTGCGTTTTCACTGTTTCTAACACAGCTCGTCGCGTGGCATTTAATGCGGGAAAATATTTAGTTTGATTGCAAACTTCGTCCCTCACAACTTGGGTTTAGCTTCTCATCTACTCATCTTAGTTTTGTTATTTAAGGGTAAATGTAGTCTAACATACTATAGCAACCATAAATTAAGTCATCCACAACCAACAATATTACCTCTTTTGCACAAATTCACTTCATCAAAAGGTCACTAGATATTGGAGATGATGTCACATAAGCAAAGCACACATGATAGTAGAACCTATGCACCACAACATAAAGTCCTTACTAACGACAACCTTTTAACTCAAATCTTAATTCGATTGCCTGTTCTCTCTATTCATCTTTTTACAACCGTATCAAAACAATGGCTAAGAATTCTTTCATCCCTTGATTTCACCTGTAACCGCAGGCATATCAGAAACATAGATCCTCCTGCTGGTCCTTTTGTTAATCACATTACATCTTCATTCCATTGTGTTTTTGTCTCGTTAGATACGAGAATTAAGTTAACAAAATACGCTAGCAACAAGTTATTTACTCTTGGCTACACCGAGGCAGTTGATAATGTTAACATCTTGCAGTCTTGCAATGGTTTATTTCTATGTACCAATTAAGGGGGGGCTCGTTTTTTTACATCTATAATCCATCCACTAATCTGGTTGAAATACTTCTAGAAACAGATTACGCACTTGATGATTCAAATTTTTATGGATGTGCTGAATTGAGATTGACATTTGACCCTACAAAATTACCTGACTACAAAGTGGTGCGTGTTGGAAGAAACTCTTGTGAGATTGTTATACAAATTTACTCTTCAAAGTCCGGTAATTGGACCCTATGCAGGGAAAGATTTACGTACTTCTTTTTTGTACATTTTGATAGTGCAATCTATTGGAATGATGCCTTACATTGGCTAGAAATTAAGAATAGGCAGCTTACACATTACAAGTTAAATATTGAAGACCATGAGCATCCAATCATAACAACCATACAAATCTCTCAAGACCATGAGCAACCAATTATAACAGCCATGCTTCCAATGATAATAAGCATAAGAATACCTCACATGTTGCATCTGGAAGGGAAATTATTTGAGTTGCTTGGGTGTTTGTTTCTTGTTCGTAGAGATTATATTGGCTCTAGCAAGTTTACTATCTATGAGATGAGGAAAGAGTGTTCTGTGTGGTCGAGTAAGTACATTGTTAATACTGATGATTTTATGAATCCACTTCCTAAAGGATGGTCAATTCAGTCCATAGTTTAGAGCATTGTTTTAGGAGAAAGGGAAGATGATTCTTTTTTAATCATCAACTTGTATGTAAAGGTTGTACAATACAACCTAATATCAAAGACTCTACGTGAAATTTATGATATGGGATCTAATGAAATTGCTGATGATTACCTTCATGATTTCATTCCACCTTACGCTATGTATGATCTGGGATATAAAAAACTTGACTATAAGGTTTTTGAATTCATTCCGTCATCTGCTAGGGTTTGATTATCCTTCCTTGTAGAATGTTTATCTAAAATTTTTGTTACAGTGGCAATATACTTCCAATGATAATAACCATACAAATACCTCACATATTGCATCTGGAAGGGAAATCGTTCAATTCGCGTGGTGTTTAATTCTTGTTCGTAGAGATGATTTTGGCTCTAGCAAGTTTACTATCTACGAGATGATGAAAGGGAGTTCTGTTTGGTCAGTTAGGTACCATGTTGATACCGATGACTTTATGACTCCACTTCCCAAAGGATGGTCGATTCGGTCCACTGTTTGGAGCATTGTTTTGGGAGAAAGGGAAGATGATTCTTTTTTGGTGATCAACTTGTCTGGAAAGGTTGTAGAATACAACCTAATATCAAAGAATCTACGGGAAATGTATGATATGGTATCTAATCAACTTAGTGATGATTACCATGATGGGTTCATTCCGCCTGGGTTCATTCCGCCTTTTGCAATGTATGATATGCGACCTAAACAAGTTGATCATAAGGTTTATGAATTCATTCTGTCATATGAAAGTGTTTGATTATCCTTGCTTATAGAATGTTTATTTGAATTTATTGTTAGAATTGTTCACTAAGGTATCTAGGGACTGTCCAAAGCCTTTTACAAACAACATGATGAAGTAATTTGTTGTAATTAGTTAAAAAAATTAAGTTAATTTGATTAATACTTGTTATCAAACATGATAATCCCTAAACAAAATACACTTTGTTTTCATATTAATTCAAGGTTAACAACCATCATCAGTTAATTATAAATGGAGGGAATAAACAAATTTAGTCAGAGAAAAATTTCTCTCACCATGCCATGGGAATTCAGCGGGAAGGAGAAACGATAGGCCTCACAGGGACCAACCGCGCAATAGGAAAACGACAAAATAAAGGAACAATGAATGTTACTGTATTAACAAAGTGGTCAGGGACCAACGACGCAACACGAAATAATAGTAAAAAGACGATTATGCCCTTCAACAGAAACACAACGGAGTGCCAGGGACCAAACAGGTAACTACAGTGTCAAATAGGGACCCCATATGAGAGTCCCCGTTATCTAGGGACTAAACTGGCAAACGGGGTAGAGTTTAGGGACGAACAGTGTAGTTTACCCTAAAGTTTGACTAGATTGAAACAAATCTCAAATCTGGTTACTATTTGATGATTTTCATCCAATAACAAACTAATTGTTAAACTCATTAATATTTTAACTTCTTTCACATTATTACTGTTTGTACAAAATTATATGGTAGGTTATGTAGATGGTCTAGACTTTTTAAGAAACGTGGTCTCTTGATCATCAAGAGTATCTTGAACTAACAAAAAAAGGACTATGGATCTCCTGATAAGAATAAACGTCACACCCCCAGACGGGGCCTGGACGGAATTACGTGTCCGAGGGTGTGACGTCATAATATACATCACACAAAACACGAGAGAACGACCACTAATGGACGTTTTTAAAATCATAACTCGTTGTATTATTTAAAAATAGATAAGTTTTACAAGATTTAAAAGAAATTAAACATTTGCGGAAGCGTAAGTAAAATGTAGCGGAAGCATAATTTGGTTTTCAAAAGACAACGAGTATGAATGAGAAATAAAGTCTTGATAAATGGTCTCATATTGCACGTAGACTCCACATAGCACGTCAAAGAATTCCAAAGCTAATCACCTGAGAAAAACATGCTTAAAAACGGTCAACATAAAGTTGGTGAATTCATAGGTTTAAGTAAAACATTTATGAGGATAAAAAATGTTTAGTGAATACAGCTTCACTCAAAGTATTATGAAAAGTATTTAGCAATTTGAAACGTTCAACGAAAGCAGTGTGGACCACAAGTTATAAAACGCACGTGACAGTTATAACAAATACAACTTCACATAAAAGGCATTTACGTTGCACTAAGCTCATGATACCGAGGCTAAATGTAATGGAAGCATGCAAAATGCTTTAATAAACTTGCCCTGACGGGTGCCAACATGGCGCTTCACCGTATCACTCGACATGGTATACATCTGTTGATCATGTAAGAGCTACTTATACGGACAGGGGTGATTAGTCCCAATAGATCTATCTACAACACTCACGCTCACTTACCAATCCAACTGATCATAAGTAACTAACGGTTCATGATAACTCAGGCATACAAGTTTCAACATTTACTTAGGCAACACGTAAACAAGATGGGGAAAAACGTAAAGCATTTGTGTCCAATGTAGAAGTAACCAACGTATTTCCAAAAGAAAGGCTTTAAGTAATTGCATCCATAAGTAAAATAAAGTGTGATATTAATCATGTAACCGAGTTTGCAAACGAACATTTAAAAAAGTTTGAAATCATTAGAGTAAACAAGTTTGTAAACGAGCATGTTCTCACCCCAAAAGTTATAAGGTAAATATAAAACAAGTAAAACCTGGGGCTATGAACTCACCTCGATGTTGTAGAACAATTAACAGAGATGCCAATAATAAGCACATCACAAACGGAAAACGGAACGGCTCGACCAAGAAGTTGCGGTTTAACTTAACGGCTATGTCCTACTAGTTTAGGATGATGAATTTGGGTTTTCCGATGGATGAGTACATCAACGCGACACGTCGATAAAGGATTTGGATTACAAGTTGTAAGAGTTTGGTGGTTGGTTAAATAAAATAAACCGAAAGGTAAAAAAACAAAGTATGTAATATATTCCGTATATATTACCTATGAAAGACAAGAAAAATATATAATACGTGGCGAGTGTTATATATAAGAAAAAAAGACGAGAAAGATAAATATCCGAAGTATAATATTTCGCAAGTATTTTATAAGAAACATGAGAAAAATAATTGTAACAATATAATTCGACACGTGTTTGGAAATCACCAAGTAAATTAATAAAGAGTTCTTGCATAAAAGTAAACACACGTTTTAAAGTTACGAATTAGATAAATAACGTTTTCAAAGTTTTTACAAAAGTTATTATTTTGTCTATTAGTCCGGAATTATAGAATAATATTTTATAATTTAGTATTTCATTACGCGTTTTAACTAAACTAGTTGTCTTGTTTGTAAAAGTACAGTTTTCGCTTATTTACCGCTTTATTGTATCATTACAAATTAATAATCTTAATACTATATCTTGTTCTTTTATCGATTTTCTAAAATAATAGAAATTTTAATGAAAAATACTAAGTATAGAAATCTTTAGAAATTTCGACATGACCTGTTCGTTTATACAACGTTTCCCATTTTTATAAAACTCAACGTTTTCCACTTTAATCAAATCCATGTTGCAAAATACGCGCGTGTTGCAATATATATCTAGACTAGATCAAATAAGAAACAAAAATAAATAAAACCAAACACTCCCCTTATTGGGGCTGCTGTCCCAAACGCACCCTTTGGGGCGGTTAAACAGCGAACCAAACGCACCCTATGTGCTGTTAGAACCAAACACACCCTATGTTGTTAAACGCAAATCCAAACGCCCCTGTTGGACTGCAAATCACAAAAACAAACACCCCTTTAGGGCTGTTAAAACAAAAAATAATAATAACACATTTATTTAACCATTGAACCACCATTAGATCTGGTTTTTAATTTACTAAATCTTGAAACATTTTTGTTAGTTGATTTTTATTAACCCAAACGCACTCTAGTGGTGCTGCTGTTAAACCAAACGCACCTTGCGTGGTTGTTACACAACCAACCAAACGCACCCTACGTGGCTGTTATACAACCAACCAAACGCACCTTTATGGGTCGTTTTTAAAACCGAACGCACCCTTATCGTGGTGGCTGGGTGAAGATGGTGGTGTGGTGACGAGGTGATGGTGGTGGGATGGTTGCGGTGGTGATGAGGATGTGGTGGTGAGGGTGGATGTTGAGGTGGTCGTGGATATTATGGTGTGTGGCGTGGTGGAGATGGTGTGGTGGTGACTGATGTGCCGCGATGGTGGTGGTGACAAGGTGGTGTGGCAGTCGTGAAGGAGATGTTGTGGTGGTGATGGGTGGCGTCGTGTTGGAGAGTGGTGAGGATGGTGACGAGGTGAGATGGTGATGAAGGTGGATAGTGGTGATGACGTTGGTGGTGGCGTGGAGGAGATGAAGATGATGGTGACGATGGGTTGTTGGCCAGAGTTTGGCCAAAATCTGGCCAGAAGTGGCCGGAGCGGCGCCGAATATTTTTGAGGGGAGGGGAGTGTGTGTGTATCTAGGGTTAGAAAAACGAGAAACCCTAATTCCATATACATATATATATATATATATATATTATATATATATATATTACTTTATATATTTAATATATATATATATATATATATAATTTAAAACCTTGAAAATAAAATAGAAAATGTAAATTAGTTTAGGGGGAATTCTGGTAAACATTATCACAAGGACTGAAAACGTAATTTTTGTAAAATAATGATTCGGGACTCGTTTAAGATAGTTAGCGAGTGATTCAAGACACGAAAGTTACAGCGTTGCGTTCAAAATGATTTTTCTCACAAAAATGAGTATTTACTCGACTATTATTTTATAAATGTTTTTATAAAATATATTTAAAATGATTATTATTTATTTGGTACCATTGGGTGTCACGGGCAAGCGTTATCTGTAAAAATAAAACTTTGACTCGAATATTCGTGTTTTAAACAAACGTTTTTGAATAAAATGTAAAATATTTTATTAAATATTTTTATTAAATAAATTGCGATAATTAAATGTAATTTAATTATTTTCGCGTCGGTACGTGTTGTGTGCGGTTTTTCACAATTTGCGAGATATCTTCTCGTTTTCGTTTCAAATAAGTTTGAAAAATAAATTTGTAAATGAGAGATATATAATAAGAAATATGATTTATTATATAAATACGTTTCGAAACATTACCGTTTACGCAGTAATCGTTTTTATGTGCCAATAAAAGGTCAAAAAGTCAAGTCGGACCCAAAAAGTCAAAGGGTAAAATAGTCATTTAAAGTTCTGAAAATTGCCGGTTGTTACAGTACCCACCCCTTAAAGGAATCCTGTCTCGGGATTCGATTTGAGTTAACCGATTGTGTGACCAAGAAAAGATTTATTCTGCAAAATTTGATGTTTTGACACTTCTTAATATACATAAATTTTGGCTAGGTTTGACCAGGATATTTAATCCATCAGAGTAGGTATTTTATAAAAATGTCATTACAATTTTTATGATGGTTATAACCGCGTTGTAAGGAAAGTCCCTTAATAGTGAAAACATTAAAGGAGAAAGTGTAGGCGCGTTGGTATGTTTGTATAAAGTTTCAAATATTTAAGGGCAGAGTCTATTTTTTGTTATCTGTAAGGTTCAACTATTAATATCGGACGAGGCTAATGAATGTAGGTATTCAACTTACTTAGGAAGCACGAGGATGTATCATGACTCAACTCACCGTAAGCAAACGATGCGAATAAAGTGTAACCGAACGGCTCTAACCGCGACCTAATAAATAGACGCGTCGTAGAATAAGAAATAATAATAATAATAAGGAAACGTTGCACACAACGTTTAATAACAAAATAGACAACCATATATGTTTGTGCTTTAGTTTAGTAAAAAAAATGCATTTTTACGAACTTATTAAGTTTATGAAGATGTTATGACGTTCTTACGAAAAGTTACTATTTATAGAAAGTTTCCATTTTAGGAAAGTTTTTAGTTTCGGAACGTTAATAGCGTCCCCTAATTTAATCGTTTCCATATTTCCAAAAACACACTAGTGAAACCCTAGCGTCTAACCAAAATCCTTAGCTCGCTAAATATATATATATATAAAAACTTGCTATATTTAGAAACGATCAACGACAACAACTTATCATTTTTAGAAAATTCCTAAACCTTCGTATTAATATTGAGAAGCTCCACGAATATTTTCAAAGACTTTCAGCACTTAATAAACCTTTCGAAACATTTTTAAACGTCTGTTTGCCCTCCTTTAAAAATTTGGACCATCAACTATATTTTTCTAAATCACCCATGGACTTGACCATAAACTTGACCATAATGCCGCCATATTTTCCAAACTATCCAAAATTCTTTTACGCCAAAACTAATCAACCAAATCCACTATAATACTAGCCTAACCTCATCGCCATCTTTGTTGCAACTCACAAATCTCACATACTCCCGATCAAGAACAAATATATATCCGAAGTCATCAAAATCTTCATTAAAACAATTATTCACTTTAATTATTTGAAAATTATAGCACAAACATATGGAGTCTCGAATCATAAGTAAAAGTATAAGAATACATAACAACAATAACTATAGCAAATGGTGATAGGATGCGGAGAGTGAGGACATTTCGAGAAACAATATCCTCAGAATAAAGGTCAACGAATAAGAGGAGCTCGCGGGAGAGCTTTGACCTTATGTAATAGGCGGTGGAATATTGCACGCAGTCATTAGTTCGAGGATGAATCAAATTCATTAGCTCAAGAGTGCACAAGTCGGTTAGCTCCACAAACGGTACATGATCGTAAGGATTTGTAACAGCAAAATTAATAACTATCCAAACGCACCCTAAAGGCTTATAAAACATAATACCGGAAAATAAATAAATAACACTTTTATTTAAATGAAGAGGCGTCCCAATCCTTTCAAATAAAGAGATTATAAATCATCCTACTTAATAATTTCTGATGCAATACGCGTACTCATAAAATCTTTAAGGTGGTGGATGACATGACGATGCAGGTGCTTTAATGAGTATGGAACGAGTGTTTAAAACTCGTCTTCGGAGACGGAGAGTAAAACAATCAGGGGTGATCGACATAGTGTTCAAAATAGTTGATGAGTACACGGTTAAAGTAAATAAGATAAAGGTCTTTATAAACGCACCCTACGTGGTTGTTACACAGCCAACCAAACGCACCCTACGTGGCTATTACACAGCCAACCAAACGCACCCTTATGGGTCATTTTTCAAACCAAACGCACCCTTATCGTGGTGGCTGGGTGAAGATAGTGGTGTGGTGACAAGGTGATGGTGGTGTGATGGTTGCAGTGGTAATGAGGATGTGGTGGTGAGGGTAGATGTGAAGATGGCGTGGTGGTGTGGTGATGAAGGTGGGTCGGTGGTTAAGGTGATGATGGCGCGGTAGGTGTCAACGGCAGGTGGCCAGAGTTGGCCGGAGGCGGCGACTGGTGGCCGGAAGCGGCCCCGAAAAAGATAGCATGTGTGTGTGGTGGCTATGTTATAAATGAGTAAAACCCTAATATGGTTTCCTTATATAGTGTAAAGTTTTGAAAACAATGTAGCAAGTGTATTATAATTTAGGGTAAAAGTTGTAAATATTCCCACAGGGACTTAAAGTGTAATTTTTGTAAAGTATTGGTTCGGGACTCGTTTAGGCTAGTTAACGATTAATTCAAAACACGAAAGTTGCGCCGTTGCGTTTAAAATAGTTTTTCCTACGAAAATGAGTATTTACTCGACTATTATTTTATAAATGTTTTTATAAAATATGTTTAAAATGATTATTATTTATTTTGTGGTCAATGGGTGTCACGGGCAAGCGTTGTTCGTAAAAATAAAACTTTGACTCGAATATTCGCGTTTTTAACAAACGTTTTTGAATAAAATGTAAAATATTTTATTAAATATTTTTATTAAATAAATTATGATAATTAAATATAATTTAATTATTTTCGCGTCAGTACGTGTTGTAAGCGGATTTCACAATTTGCGAGATATCTTCTCGTTTATAAGTCAAATAATTTAAAAAATAAGCTTGTAAATGAGAGATAAGTAATAATAAATATGATTTAATATTTAAATATGTTTCAAAAATTTACCGGCTACGTGGTAATCTTATTTGTGCGACAATAAGAGGTCAAAATGTCAAAAAGTTAAGCCGGAACCAAAAAGTCAAAAAGTAAAATAGTAATTTAAAGTTCTGAAAATTGTCGGTTGTTACAGTACCCACCCCTTAAAGGAATCCCGTCCCGGGATTCGATTTGAGTTAACCGATTGTGTGACCAAGAAAAGATTTAAGATTTAATAAATCAGTTTTGAACATGGCGTTGATAACTTTATTCAGCAAAATTTGATGTTTCGCCACTTCCTAATATACGGAAATTTTGGCTAGGTTTAACCAGGATATATAACCATCAAAATGGGTATTTTAGAAAAATATCATTACAACTAGTGGCTGTTCAAGCGTAGGCTTGAGGTTAATGTGACACTCAGTCACATTCCATTGTACTTATCGGATTTTTGGGTTTTTAATATATTTTACCGGGGAATCGTCCCCTTTACCTAATATATATATATATATATATGACCAAAAATTATGTTTATCTAAAATACCCAAAATATCCTTAGATAATAAACTGAATTAAATAAATGGAAAATAATTTATTAAATTCTAATTGGTCTAGAATAGTTCTGTAAAGTTCTGCACCTAAAATGAGTTCTCAATATAACACTTCACTATATATATATATATATATATATATATATATATATATATATATATATATATATATATATATATATATAAAGCATTGTAGAATCCATATGCATGCACAACCTAAGTTATTTAGTATAAATGAGCTTTTAAGAAAATATATTATTTGTTTTTAAGTTTCGCCATTTTCTAAAAAATATCTATTTTTGGAAAATTTCTATTTTTAGAAATTTCTATTTTAGGAAAGTTTTCCATTTCTGAAAAATCAAAAAATTTATGACGTTATTATCGACTCATAAAATATTCATTTCCCGTCAACACTAGCATACCAAAAGTTTTATCCGAACACTCCACTTTATAAGTTAATCATATATATGATATATATATATATATATATGTATATATATATATATA
>BQNB010044202.1:0-45028 GCA_026074375.1 Tanacetum coccineum | reverse complement strand
TCTGTTTTATATGTTCTGGCAATTCTTTTCGAACATATTTTTGATCAGTTTGTTTCTCATGTGCTCGTTCTTGCTTTTTTCTAGCACGTGTCATACGCTTTATTCGAATTTTTCTTTTGATTTATCATTTTTGTGTGTTCTGGCAATTCTTTGTCGAACACACTTTTGATTTGCTAAGAAAGATGAAGATTTCTCTTTTGATTCTAATCAAGACGCTTTTTATGAAAACTTAAAGAGAAATCATACATCTTCTTAAAATTGTTTTTATAAAAGAGTACCATTTTGACACTAACAGATTTTTGAGAACTTTTTCAGAAATCATGTGACAAAAACTTTTCGTATAACATAGAATCATTCAATCACAAATCCACAACTAAATGGTCACTAAGTCACTCACTCCTCATTATGTTCATTGCAGAAAACGATCGAAACCAGACATGACTTAGACCACTTAAACAATTGAGACTTGGATTTTTCAGATTCAAGTTATAAAAACTTTTTCACTTTCACTTTTTGTCATGAATCCTAAACAATGAAGACAAACGCATCTAATTCAATAACTGAATGGTCACTAAGTCACTCACTCCTCATTCTGTTCATTACAGAAAACGGTCGAAACCGGACATGACTTAGACCACTTAAACAATTATGAATAGACATATTTTACCCAATGCTTAGAATTCATTAAAACTTGATTTCTTTTTCACAATCATTTTGATATTTTCAAAACACATGAGAAACAGATCTTTTTGTTCCACAGACATTCGAGCATTAATCATCAAAAGCATTCACTTATCCACAAATCTCATTGTTACTCATATTGTCTTTTTGTCTTTACTGAATTTAGACTTATTGACTTTACCGAGTTTGTCGTTTTGACTTTTACTGAGTTAGACAATAGAGATGAAAGGTAAATCCCTTTGACTGATTAAAAACCAAACTCGATCCATTTAAGTTTTTTTTAACGCCAAAAACAATACAATTAAAGCAAACTCGATAAACATCAATCTTTTCCGAGTTTCGATTTCAGCATCGAATTAATATTTCTGGATGTTTTCTCAGCTATGGTTTAGTTAACTTCACACAATCATTCATTTTTATCGTCTTTGATCATAAGCTTTTATTAAAAATTCAATAAGTCTCAAACTCGATAATCTATGAATCTTACCGAGTTTAAACTCGATATTTCAAAACATGTTAGATCTGTATCAAAACACATAACAACTTACGTTTGAGATAAAAAGAAAGCAGTGATCGCTGTAATGAGCTTCGAAAAATGTTCTTGAATTTTCTTCTCAAACTCGGTAATGTACTCGATGAATAAAAAGTTAAAAAGAAAAGGTTTTCACCCTTTTATAGTAACCGAGTATCAAAGATTTAGAAATGACACTTTCAGCCCCTGTAGTTTTTCATTTTGATTTAACACATTTATTTCCCGAATTTTGTTTTTAAATTTTCAAAACTCCCTCTCGAGTAATGAGGTTATTTCAAAATTTGTCCAATGTTAGCAAAAACTGCCCCTTGGAATAAACTCATGCTAATCACTTAGTTCGAAAATGAAGATTTTTGTTATTCAAATTCCAAAGTAAAATTTTGTTAAATTAAAAACCTCCCCCTCGAAAATATATCATTTTTCAAAAAAATATTAGTTTATTTGAGAGATCATTTTTTTATTTCAATCCCGAAATGATGTATATGAATGAAATTTGTCAAGTACTCCCCCTCATATTATGATCCCGAAATTTCAACTGAAAGCTTTTTATAGAAATTAGGAGTTATAAATCTGATCATGTGATCTTTAAATTATGTTTTTGTGTTTTTATATATTTTATTTTACTTTTTTTTAAATATGACAAATCTTTTTGAATTTTTGTATTTTTCAAAATTTTCTTTTGTTTTTGGAAAATTTATTTACATGTTTTCGATGTATGATCTTTTCAAGAATATAACTTTGTCAGATATTCCAACTGAGTTGGAGTCATACATCTCATACCAATGCGATGAACCAAATACTCAAAGCGTTCTTTAGGAAGAGCTTTAGTAAATAGATTCGCAAGTTGGTATTCTGTGCTGACAAAGTAAAGTTCTACAGTACCCTTCTCAACATGTTCCTTAATAAAATGATACAAAATGTCTATGTGCTTTGTCTTTGAATGCTGAACCAAATTGCATGAGATAGCAATGGCACTCTTGGAATCACAATACATCGAAATCCGGTTGTACTTGTATCCATAGTCTAGCAGTTGTGTACGCATCCAAATGACTTGTGCACAGCAGGCAGACAAGGAAACATATTCAGCCTCAGCAGTAGATATTGCAGTACAATTTCGTTTCTTTGAACTCTAGCTCACGAGCTTTACACCTAGAAATTGCAATCCTCCTTATGTGCTTTTACAGTCATCTTTACATCCTGCATGGTCTGCATCTGAATATGCAATTAGTTCAAATTCGGAATCTTTCGGATACCATAGTCCCATGTTGTAAGACTGTCTTAGGTATCGAAAGATCCCTTTAACCTCTTTGAGGTGTTTAACCGTAAGACGTGATTAATAGCGAGCACATACAAAAGTAGCATAAGCAATGTCTGGCCGACTGGCTGTTAGGTACATTAGCCCTCCTATCATACGACGATAAGTCGTTTGATCGGTAGGAGTGCCTTGTAAATCAGCATCCAGTCTCTCAGTTGTCATAGGTGTGCTCATTGAGACGCACTCATCTAGACCATGTTTCTTTAACAACTCAATAGCATATTGTGACTGACTTATGAATATGCCACATGGAGATTGATGAACTTGAAGGCCAAGAAAGAACTTTAGTTCACCCATGATTAGCATTTCAAAATTATTTTTCATTAGATTTGCAAAACGTTTTGAAAAATTTAGATTTGTCGATCCAAAAATAATATCATCATCATATACTTGAACAAGTAATATGTCTTCCCCGCGACGTTGTGTGAACAAAGTCGGGTCAACAATACCTTTAGTGAACCCATGTTCAATTAGGAAAAAAGATAATTTGTCATACCATGCACGAGGTGCTTGCTTAAGACCGTATAGAGCTTTTTCAACCTGTAGAGGGTTGTACTTAGTGGAAATTCTGCACATTTGATGGTTCTAGAGCAGCCGTAGAAGATTCAATTTCCTCATGACTTGAAGTATTATATGGAACAAAATCCAGGTTGCCATTAAAATCAGCAGAATCTTCTTGATTGACTTCATTAGCGTTTGTCAAAGAAATTGGAGAAGTTTGTTCGTCAGATGTAGATTCAATGGGAGGAGCCTCATGTTCTTCAACAATGATCGAATATGTGGAAGATGAGTCTTCATGAAATTGAGTTGGTTGTGTAGCGGAATTGATGGGTGTATCAAAAGACCTTGGCTCAAAATATTCTTCAAACACTTGACCGAACAAATTTTCCAAATCTTCTTTGGATGTAGTATTCATTGTGTCTGTTGATGAAGTATTATTGTCGAATTGTTAAAGCACGGGTTCTAAACAATCATGTTCAGAAGCCATTGATGTAAGCTCATCAAACTTTACATGAATTGTTTCCATAATCTTTTTGGTGCGTCGGTTATAGATTCGAAACCCTCTTGATGTTTTCGAATAACCAATAAAAACCCCATTGTCTGCTTTTGGTTTTATTTTTCCAAGTTCATCTTGGTTATTTGTTGGATAACACAATGAGCCAAACACATGAAAATACTCAACATTCGGATTTCGTCCGCATAATAGCTCATAAGGTGTTTTGTTAAGTCGTGTATGAATGATTGATCGATTTTGAGTAAAACAAGCTGTAGCCACCGCTTCAGCCCAAAGAAATTCAGGTAATCGAGAAAAGATAAGCATTGTTCTAGCAGCCTCCACAAGAGTACGATTACATCTTTCAACCACTCTATTTTGCTAAGGCGTACGAGCAGTTAAAAATTGTTGCATGATGCCTAACTTTTCATAATGAGCTTTAAGAGTTGCATTTTTGAATTCAGTACCATTGTCAGTACGAATCTTGCAAACTTTAGCTTTATAATTCAGTTGAGCTTGTGCAATGAATTTCTTTATAACCTCTGGAGCTTCGTCTTTTGAATGAAGAAAGTAAACCCATGTATATCGAGAAAAATCAACCAGTATCACAAAAATATACTTCTTTCCATTGATCGAAGCTACCCTCATTGGACCCCATAAATCCATATGAAGTAATTCCAATTTGGAGTGATCACTTGGAACCAATTTGGGTGGATGAGAAGCTTTCTTGCTTTTGTGCAGGGTCCAGTCTTTCAAAAATAGTCCCGGAGGCCGTGCCCGTACAGCATGCTAACTCTGAGCCGTATAACACGCCGCAACGTGGACGATCGCACTCCTCCCTCCTGTGAAAATTTCCTTCACTTCTGCGACTTAGATTCTCACAGACCCCGGCACTAGATCGCCATAAATCCGCACTCATGACGTAAAGACGGGAGCGAAGGTAAATACAAGGATAGCCAAAAGATAGAGTTGCCTCGGCCTTATACTATCCCTCGCTGACCATTAGCAGGGGGCGGCAGTGACCCTAGCGGGGAGTCCCCCAAATCCTGACCCGCCTCCTACCCCACCAACTATCCCCTCCGACGCTTCAACCTCCCTTCCCTATCCCTCGCCGCGGTCAGTCCTGGGGTCACCCAAGCAGCAATGCACGCCTACCCTGGAGGCGCAAGTTCACCAAAGTCACCCTGCGCCCGTGCGCCCCCTCAAGTCCCGCTACCACGGTGCCAGTCCAACATTACCATCACGCCCCGCCTCCGGCTATCCCCGTACGCGTAGAGATGATAACCGTACATGTCAAAGCTCTTCTGCTAGTTCGCGTAAAGGAAATGAATAACTAGTAAGACTGACAAAGGTAAAGAGGTAGTGGTAAGCAGGTACAAGAGATAATCACAGACGCCGACGGGCCACTTTATCCGTTATCCCTCCCCCTCACCCTGTAGACCCATTGACCAATGTCTATTTATAGGGTGTAGCCAAATTAGACATGAGACAAACAGAGTTGCTGGGTGGAACGAACGGGTGCGGATCGAAAAGACGCGGCGATCTGTCGGGGTGTCCCAATGATTTAAAGGTAAGTTCAGATTAGCTAGCGGTGTTGTAGATGTATACTCTACGATCGATGCTAGTTTCTGGTCGTAATGTGAACAACTGAATCCTGCCATCCGTTAAAGGGCCACTAAAGGAGACCTGAATACCCCAGATGCTAGTGCGAAACGGGTTCTCAGAAGTAGGAGCTTTGACTTGTCTAGATCCTTTGGCTCTCATTGTGATAATGCGTTTACGAAAGGCTCCATCGCTAAAGGGTGTAAGGAGGACCTCTTCCCACAACCTCGACGGCGCAGGTGGCAGATTCCCATCAATACTCTCGTAACCCTCCATCCCCCAAGGAACGATTAGGATAATCTCTTAACCCTTATGTTTAAAGTTACCAGCGACCACTCCTCACACTACTAATATGTTCGAAACTTAGGAAATTGACCCGCAGGATGTAGATCGCATGTGCAATAGTACCATACTTGTCGAGAGAAGGTAAACCCGCCTAGATCGGGTCTCGTCAGACAAGGTGAAGGGGGCACGAATCACTAAGAGCACAAAAACCAGATGTTCGTAGAACTGAGACACAAGGAGATCACAGGTCATGTACTTTCTCGGCAGAACAACACTATATGATAGGAACTGGAAGTAGCGGGCCCAGATAGAAGAATGGCATTGGTTTTTCTTTGGAGCCCACACAATCACGAGAAAGGGTCACAGGCAGTTGCATCAATGCAGAAGGCATAAACGCCATAATCGTTCAAAAATACGACAATCGTTACACCCGACCCAAATGGTGATCGAAAAAGTAGAGAGGATACGCGGTCAAAGCATTACTACCGTAACACGTGAGCTATTCAGGTGTTTAGAGAAAGGTAGTTAATTTTTTAGGTTAAGCCAGAAGAAACCTTAAGAAGTCAAACAGCAAAAGACTGTCTTCCGGAGACATTTAGTGAGCTGCATAAGAATGCAAGGAACCAGAACAGGACATAGGATCGGATATGATCAGGATTCCAAGAACGCTATACAATGGTGTGGTTGCAGCCACAGTCGCAAATATGATTCATTACCAGACGAAGTCAATTAAGCACGCCACCATGAGTTACAGGATGCACTTCTATATCTGGATTGAAGCCGCCAATAATCGGAAAAGCATAATTACGTGATAATGAGTTTTAAAGGGTCCACGACGATCATTTAGAGTTCAGATCACTGACAGCTGAAGCTGAAACAGCTAGTCAAGCAGCAAAATTGTCAACTTAGAATGAAAGCAGGAATACACAGAAGTTCAAGGCGACCAAACAAGGGAAGCCTACGTCCCCCTATGTGTCACAGACACCTGTGTACAAGAATTGCGAGAGTTGATGAACAGTCAGATCGGGTACAACAAAGAATGGTGGTGTGGAATGATTCATAAGACATAAAAAGGCCTGTCCCAAAGATTGCTAATCCCCAACGGAACTCTAGGCCTAAAGGTTTATTGTGCATTCACATCCAAGAGATCACTTCCTTTAGGGTTCCTTATAAAAGGCTGGCCTTCCTTGGGAAGCAGACGCCTACAAGGGATTAGCCCATCACAGAGATACCATACTGGCCTAAATACGAAAATCCGACATCCGCAGCAAGAAAGCGAGGGCCTTCTCACTTTCGGATCGGCTAGATAAGATTGAGATTAGAGTAGCGATGCTTAACTTGCAACAACAAGAGTTAAGACGAAGAGCTTACAGTATCATATCGCACTCGCGCTGATCGGAGTTGAAAAATCGACGAGGGGCACTATTCTGCAACACCAACTTTAATAAGTGTAATAGGCTCACAGCGTAATCCAGTTAGCAGAATAGACCTTAGGCCAGCGCCGAATTGGAAGTAAACCCCTTAATCAAGATGACGAAGTAGGACATATTAAGACGACGATTGGGTCATGCAAAAGACTACTGGATCTTTTCTTTGACCGAATAGACGGAAATGCGTTTTACAGATCTACGTGTATGTCGACTATTCAAACATCAAGAAGACTTCAACTTCGTAATGAGCCCTATTGTTTGACAAAACTGCATTTCGTCAGCGAGAACCAGGTCGAAAAGATGAACCGAGTAATGTAGGGCCTTATCTAGACAAGTTTATGATCATAACGTGTAATGCATTGTGAAAATGATCATCTTGAGGATTGTATTACTAAGACTGCCAAGAAGTAGTCCATGAACATCGCACTCTAGGACTAGTTCTTGAGATTGACTCAAGAAAGAACAACTGTATGCTAGAGTGAGTTTTTCTCAGCGAGCTGTGATATTTTGGATTGGCCTAGAAGCGTATAGTTCTCACTTCTGATCACTAATCATAGGGGGGCATTCAAAACTTGAATAATGGTCCACTGCACTGATGAGGACTTCATGTACGCGATGCGTTCCTAGTAAGATTGAAGCTAGTTTATAGCAACACTAGAAAGCCCCTCTAAAACTACATCTGAGGTTCCGTTCGATAGTTTGTTTCCATATCGGGTCAGGATTGGCAGGGTATTACCGTACGCAGTATTGCATCTCGAGTATTTTTATAAAGAGACATACAAAGTCCAACGGGAAGCTAAATCAGGCCCTCGGCCTCTAGGGTTTTACATGTCGATAAAGGCTAGACGGCCAAAGAGTATCACGCTAGGTCTTAGCTAATCAGAAACAGTAAGACCTTTGACTGGGGTAAGGCAGCATGAGAATGCATGTTCAAACTACTTTGAAAAGGTAGTGTCAAGTCTGATGTAAAGATGCACTTGTTCTAGCATCTCACTACAGATTGATCCGGAAGAATTTTTGTGCGTGTAATTGTTGGCTTGTCATTGCAGGCCTCGGATATAGGATGCGTGTGTTGATTGCAAAGAGGTAGAGTGATTAGCTTATGCATCTAGGCATTTGAAAATTATGAGAAGAATTACCAACAGCACCCAAGATTTGGAAGAACTCAGGTTAGAGTCGGCAACGTTGGGGTTTGAAGGCGAATCAGTCACTCTCACCAACAACTGAACGAAACAAAATAAAGAACGAACACTGGCTCGGGTTTGCAGGAATAGGGAGGAGTAACAAGCAAGTAAGCCAACGAGAGTCCACACCTAGTTCCACTAAATCATGGGTTGGTGTAAATTTCTTCTCAATGAGCGCGTTTCCATACTGCCTAGGATGACATAAGCTAATCACTTTAATCACTCATTTGCATCAACCGTACAAAAAGCACAAGTTCCGCGTCACGTTTAAAAGGAAAGAAATGATATAAGTGAAGTGAGCTTGCCGCAGACAACGAATGGAAAAGAAGGATGAAGACCCTCCTAATCCACAAGGCCTAATGCTACCTACAATTCACAAAATCACACACAAATAATCTTACCGGATCATCGAGGAGAGCTAGAACAAAGTTGCATTACCACTACACTTTATCCTAGTTAGAGGAGTACAATTTACGAAATGGACATTCTCATAGCTCCTTACCATACCAGTCAAGCGCAAAGGTCTTAACTTTTTTCTTCTGAGTTCAAGACAGTAAAGAAACGGCTTTACGGCTCTTGTACAGAAAAATCCTCATGAGACCTAACGGTCAATACACGCTGCAACATATCACTCCTGAGAACATGACAAATGAACGAGACCCTCAGATGTAGCTTCTGAGTTCTAGGAGCTTTCCAATTTTTAATAGCTTCAATCTAGGGTCTACATGAATCCCATCACCATTAATCACATGCCCAAGAAACTGTACTTCTCGCAACCAAAATTCACACTTAGAAAACTTAGCATACAGTTTCTCTTTCTTGAGCAATTCTAAGACTAGTCCTAGGTGCATTTCATGCTCTTCTTGGGTCTTAGAATAAATCAAGATATCATCAATGAACACTATCATAAACTTGTCTAGATAAGGCCTACATACTCGGTTCATCTTATCCATGAATACCGCTGGTGCGTTAGTCAAACCAAAGGGCATTACAGTGAACTCGAAATGTCCATAACGAGATCTAAACGCAGTCTTCGGAATGTCATCCTCATTCACTCTCATCTGATGGTATCCGGACCTAAGGTCTATCTAATATTGTGATCCTTGAAGTTGGCCAAACAGGTCGTCAATCATAGGGAGTGGATAATGATTCTTAATGGTCAACTTGTTCAGTTCTCTATAATCAATACACATTCTAAAGGATCCATCCTTCTTCTTAATGAACAATACCGATGCTCCCCAACGCGATGAGCTTGGTTGAATGAAACCTTTATCCTGGAGTTCCTTGAGTTGACCTGACAGCTCCTCCAATTCAGAAGGTGTCAAACGATAGGGAGACTTTTCAACCGACATCGCTTCAGGGACTAACTCAATTCGAAACTCGATTTTCCGAATAGGCGGCAATCCAGATAGATCATCCGGGAATACCTTGGTAAAATCTTTCACTACTACGATCTATTCCTGTTTCTGTTCCTTGGCCTTAGCACTCACTAAATGTCTCATTTTCTCTTCTGGTTTCTCTCCTATAAAACTAAACACCTTGCCATCTAGTAGAGGTATCCTCACTACTTTATCATGACAAATTATCTTAGCCTTATGGTCAAACAACCAATCCATTCCTATGATCACATCAAAACTCCCACTTCCAAACGGTATCAGATTAATGTTGATGACGTACCCTCCTCTCCGGTTCAAAGGCCCCCCCTTTGAAGCCCGAATGAGATCTTCTCCCAATTATAACCAATAACCTTCGAATAGTTTCGAGTGGCGTAAAACCAACCGGATGGTCACCTATTATGGGGGGGAATCCGCCATGCAAAGCCCTACACCCTTCTTGGTGGGCCTTCGACGAAACTAGAGCAAAGGTCAGACAGTCAAATCTACGTTCTCCATCTCTATCAAGGTCTTCCCGCCAAAATAGAGATTGTGGTACACATCCCTTCAAAATCACCCTAAATTGAGGGACAGACAGACCCCTCATGATCATCGGTCTTTGTGCTAAGCCTCGTCCCATCTCATTTCTACACCTATAAATAGATGGTAAGGGCTCCAGGTATGGCTAGAACTCTTCACATACTACTTACAATTATCCAACTGTTTACCAAATATAAAGCACATACTTACTCTCACGTCAGAGGTGATTCGCAGGGATACCCCGTGCGCTTCACTTAACATAGTGTTTTCATTTATGTTGACACAGGTAATTCAAGGCTTGGCAACTCAACAATCACTCAAAGAACTATTCGATCTCATCGAAGCCTAATCGTGCCCATATTATAAGACAATCAAGGCGCCATTTGTGGATCGCAACAATAGTCCCCGTCAACACCAAGCCATGAAGCTGTCAAAAAACTCAACCTTCTTTTTCGGCATGACAAGCGAGAGAAAAATTACACCACCACCGGGTTTCTCGGCAGTACCCATAACTACCACCATGTTTACCGCCACCACTCTTGAAAACATGCCCATGGCTTATCGTGCTTCAACCTTAGCTAATCCTAATCCCGTGATTAGCCCGGCTTTTGTCGAAGCCAATTATGAAGCCCTTGAGTCTCTCTTAAGGGACCGGCGTAGGCAGATGCATAATAATGACCTCCGAACTGAACTAGAATACTTCAGCAAAGATTACAATGAAGAATGAGAGATGAAGCCAAGACCTGAGCCTACCAGAGCTGCCACTCCACCTCTTCGAGTAGCATCTCCCAAGATCCGTAGACGGGGAGAAAGAACAGTAGGGTTTGAAGGAGCTCAAAGTAGAGGGGAAAGCAGGGTCAAAAGGAATACTGAAGGAGGAAGGCCTTTAGAAGAAGCACCCAGAGGAAATGGAGGTTAAAGTGTGAATCTCCCTCCACTTTTAGCAGCCCATTTGGGGAGAGGAGAAAATGGGCAACCTTTGCAATCTTCTCTGACTTCCGCTTACGGAGGTCAGGCACTTCCAAATAACAAAGGAGGGAATCTCCCTTCTAACGGTATGTTCCTTTCACACCATGCTCAACCTTTCATACCTATTAGCTAGAATATACCCAACGGGTTCATACCTACTAACATTCACCCTTATCAATAACCTAAGAGTTTTGTTAACGGGCAACACTTAAGATTCCCCACGTAAACTCCACCGGGAACCCTCCCTATAGGGGGGGGGGAAATTCCTGCCCATCTCCTACAGGGAGGGCACGCACCATAGACCTTCACAAATAGTAACATGCCTTCCTAGAATGGTTTTCACGCCCTTTAACGTACCCCGCAAATATTACCTTACAAAAGCATTTATCCTTTCTATACACAACCTATGTACACATTCCCAAACGTGCCTGCGTATACCAACCCAAATTTGACGGGCGCTGTCTTGAACCCTGTGGGTTCGGTAACACCTTTTGTGTGCTGGATAGAGGATTACCCCCTCCCAGACGGACTGAAAATGCCTTCCTATATTGGTTCTTATAATGGGAAGGGGGGCCCAGATAACTTCCTACACCTTTTCAAAGGGGCTATACGGATGCAAAAATGGTTAATGCCGGTAGCCTGCCATATGTTCACTTTAACCCTTAAGTTTCTCCAAGAATATGGTGGAACAGTCAAGAAAGCAGGAAGTAATCCTCGATTATGAAGATTCAAGGCAAAAAATTCCGACCGCACTTTAGCCTAGCAGAAGAAGTTCATGAAGAGCATTGCTGTCGGAACAACATCAACAAAAGATAAGGCAGAAGCACTCGAGCCTTCTTACAGATATATATAGGACGATACCTTGCAAAATCATGGGTTTACATGATAAGAACAATGAATCTCAAGTTTCGTTCAGTGGTTTGAGACACAAAGTTTAGGTCGATATATCTCAACAGACTTCCATCCACTTATAATGGACTGGGTTTGAAGCAAGATAGGTGGCCAATTAAACAACGTTTTATCGAACAAATCAAAGGGACGATTTCAAAAGATCATATAAATTTTTTAGGGTCCCGGTAATAGCATCGCGCAATGTTTAGAGGGATGATTCTCCCCTTACAAGGGACAAATCACAAACTACTATCCAACCTGGTCAAAAGTCCTAAAGAGATCCTCGCTACAAAAAAAGTAGCTAAGACCTTCGAACAACCTCCACGGTTGCCTGGAGCCAACTGGTCCAAGGACAAGACAAGATATTGTCACTTCCATGAGGATTATGGATATGAAACAAACCAATGTCGAAAGCTAAAACACTAAATAGAAGAAGTAGTCAAATCAAGGTAGCTTGCTCACCTGGTAAAAGGGGTAAAGGAGAAAAAAGAAAAGACCACTGGTACTCGCTCAGAAAAAAGAAAAAAAGAAGAAAAGAAGCTAACACCGACAAAGTTCCTATTCTTATGATAAGCGGAAGAAACCCGTCATAATCAAGGTGTACATATCAGGACGGAAAGAAACATAGCATTCCTCTGATGGTGGAAGTGCGTGTGGATGTAATTACGAACATTGCTTCTTGAAACTAAAACCGTCAATCAGATCCCTTCGAGTGGACTCAAACACTCCTCTTGTCGGTTTCTCAGGAGAACAGTCACGGCCTTTAGGAGAAATACCCCTGGAGGTTACGATTGGAGAGGGGCCCATCGCGGTAATGAAAACACTCACATTCATGATCGTAAAATCATATTCGCCACATAATTTACTGCTTGGAAGAACCGCTATACAACAAATGGGAATCGTGGTTACCACAGTCTACGGAGCTATAAAATTTCACACGCCTAGAGCTATTGATACCATCTTCTCAAAGTATAACTCGTAGAAATCAAAAGAAGAAGAGGACAGCCCAACCAATAAACATCTAGGCAATGAGAAAAACGTCCTTAGTTGCATAGATACAGAAGAAAGGATGGTGATAAACGACAAGTACCCAGAACAGAAGATTACGATAGGAAGAAAGCTACCAACAAGAATAAAAATAAGGCTACCCGATCTCTTAAAAAGATACATAGACGTCTTCGCATGAACCTTAACCCACATAACGGGAGTGTCAAGAGTAATAATGATTGGAGGAGAAACTTTCAATACCGAACATGAATAAAAAGTGTTTAACCATGAAAAACTGTAAAACAAAAAAAAGAGAAGCCTAGCCTTAGAAAGAAACGAAGCGATCCACAGCCAGGTAGAAGAATTAACAGACGCAGGGATCTTGCGAGAAGTTAAGTACCAGACGTGGGTATCAAATCCCATGGTCGTAAAAAAAGACAACGAGAAACGGAAGCTACGTGTAGACTTCACAAACATAAACAAAGCTTGCATAAGAGATCCTTACCCATTACTCGCAGCTGAACAAAGGGCGGAAGGTCTCCACAAGTATCGTCTGAAATTCTGTCTAGATACCTACAACATGGGTATCAATAGATCCAATAGCGTGAAAAGACAAGATAAACACATTGTTTACAAGAGGAATGGGTTTTCTGCTACAAGACTTACATTAGGTCTGAAAAATGCAGGGGCCACTTATCAAAAGCTCATTGAAAAAGTTTTTGGCCACCAGATGGGAAGAAATATGGAGGTTAATACTGACGATATGGTAATAAAAAGCGACTCTGAAGAAGAAATGATGGCCGACATCGCCAAAACCCTTGAAAAGCTTCGGGCGATCAATCTGAAGCTTAATCGGAAAAAATGCTCCTTCGGAGTAGAAGAAAGAATATATTCGGCCCATCTCATTATGAAGAAAGGCATAAGAGTAGGCCCCTCCAAGGTAAAAGTTGTATCAACCCTATGACCTCCCAAAACAGTCAGCGAGATGCAAAACCTCAACAAAAAGATAGCGACCCTGACTAGGTTCCTCTCAAAGAGCGCGGAAAAGACACTCCTTTTCATGAAAACTTTGAAAAGCTGTACGAGTGGAAAGATGGTTCAATGAACGAAGATAGCAGACGAAGCCTTCCGGAGAATGAAAGAATGCTTAGAGTCATTGCAAACGATGGTCATACCGACAAAGGGTGAAACTCTAACAATGTACCTCGCAACCTCAGAAGAGAACGTGAGCGCAATATTGATGGCAGAAAGGGGAAAGAAACAAATCCCTGTATACTTCGTAAGACGAACATTACATGGAGCTGAATTGAAGTATCCAGAACTAGAAAAACTGATACTCGCCCTCGTATATGCTGCAAGGAAACTCCGAAGGTATTTCCAAGCCTACCCGATACAAGTCCTCAGCGACAAAAACCATAAAAGAAATTTTTTTTTTTTGGCAGTACCAGAAAAATTTGTTGCATAGCCTAAATTGGCCATTGAATTGGGAGATCATGAAATCGAATTCAAAGGAAAGAACTCGATTAAAGGGCAAATATTAGCTGATTTCCTAGCAGAAATACCACTTACAGAAAACATGGAAACAAAGAATGAAGAAGTCAAAAGAAAAGAACCGGAACCAGAAAACGTCCCCTAGAAAAGCATAGAAAACTATTTCCACTGATGAGCCGCAAAGCTCCTGATGGTTCGGACGCAGGGAGCCTGATGTGGTCGCCCAGAAGGAAAAGAATATACATAGGCACTGAGGTTTGAATTCAAAACCACCAACAACGAGGCAGAATATGAAGCACTCCTGGTGGGGTTGCGCATAGCCAAAGAGATGGAAATACGAGAATGAATCATTTTCATAGATTCTCAGCTAGTAGCAAATCAAGTCAAAGGGCTTTTCAAAGCCAGACAACCGACCATCAAACAATATCTGGAAAAAAACGATGAATCTACTGTCGGGTTTTCCCAGCTACTCGATCGAACAAATTAAAAGAGAACAAAACAAGAAAGTAGATTCCCTTAGCAAACTAGCGTCAATGACCTTTTCCAAACTGGCGAAAGAATTTTTAGTCGAAGTAATACAAAACAAGTCCATCATAGAAAAGGGAGTTGCGGACATAGCCAAAGAAAAATGAGACAACTGAATGAAACCTATCCGAGAGTACCTGAGATCGGGAGCCCTGCCCGACGACCCATAAAAGGCAAGAAGTTTAAGCACAATTCAAAGCTTTGGGTATACAAGATGATAAGAACAATCACCCTTCTCCAGCGAATAGTTGTTCGAAGATCATACTTTTCTCCCATGGCTTGAGGCTGCAGTGGGGACCATGTACATAGCCAAGAACATCATAAAAGAGGTACACAAAGGGTCGTGTGGAATGCACTCGGGTCCAAGGTCAGTAGTATCAAAGATAACAAGGTTGGGATATTACTGGTCATCCATGCACAAAGACGCAAAAGAATTAATTCAAAAATGTGAAGCCTGCTAAATCTATTCTTTGGTACCTAGAAAACCAAAACATAAAATGACATCCATTATGTCAGCCTAGCCCTTCTCGCAATGGGGAATCTATATAGTAGGCCCTTTGCCAACACCACCCGGAGGCGCAAGGTTTTTAGTGGTAGCCAAGCCGCTAACATCAACAATTGGAAAACACATAGAAAAGTTTGTATGGGAACACATAGTGTGCAGATTTGGAAGGCCTCAAGTAATAATCTCAGACAATGGAAAACAATTTGTCGAAGGCACGTTCCCAGTATTCTGTAAGAAACTAGGAACACTCCAAGCATCTACGTCTGTCTGTCATCCCTAGGCAAATGGTCAGGTAGAATAACAATAGAGAAATTATCAAAAGAAATGAGAGCTAGATTAAGAAATGCAACACCAAGCTTGGATCGATGAGTTACCGTAAGTTCTATGGGCACACCCAACAACGCCTAAGTCCAGCAATAGAGAAACTCCCTTTAGCCTGGTCTATGGCTCGGAAGCCGTCATCCCCATTGAAATAAGTGTGGAAACGAAGCGAGTTCAAGACTTTGATCCCAAAGAGAACGAAAAGAGGCGACGAGAAGACCTGAACATCCTTGAAGAAAGGAGAGAAATGGCCTCAATAAAAGAAGACCATTACAAACAGAAGCTGGAAGGCTACTATAACAAGAATGTTAAGCCATCCACATTCAAACCATGCACATATGTGCTTCGACTAAACAGCGCCAGCAAGGCAGAATGTCAAGGAAAAATAGGACCAACATGGGAAGGACCTTACGTGATAAGGAAAGCTTACGGAGACGGAGCTTACAAATTAGAAACGTTATCTGGTGAAGCAGTTGACCGAACATGGAACGGAACAAACTTACATAAGTTCTATGTCTAAGAATCACTATTTCTTGTTTATTTCAAAGTTCTTCAACAGATTCACTTGTTAGCAAGAAATCTTCATTACAGTGTAGCAAACTAAGTGTTCATACTTGAAATGATGTAAATCTTTCTACACTATCAATGAAATGGATTTGCTTAAACACTTTGCATTTTTGGTAAAAGGCCACACATGAGCCTTATGTCCCCTATAAAAGGTTCGAATGGGTGACGAAGGGCCACACATGAGCCCTTCAAAAAACAATCACCTAAACTCACGTTATCAAGAAAATGTAAAACGTTCAAATGGGTGACTGATGACATCAAATAACATCACTTTATTATATCATTTATCCCATCTATTTTACCCACTTTTATGATACTTTATGATTATTTGGTACTTAAATGCTTTAAAGTTGATAATGCAGTAATCAAGTAATTTTAGGAGTGTTTTGTGAAGATATGTTAAAAGGCGCATAAATTAGAGCTAAAATGAAGACATTTGAAGATTTCTAAAAATTCACCAATACGTCGTATCCAACTAAAGAGATACGGTGTATCTGCGTCAAGACTTCACAAAGAAAAGCGTTTGACCAATTCCCAATACGGCGTATCTATGCTATCTACATACGCCATATCCATGAAGATATATATTGGAAGAAAATGTAAAATCAAGTAAATTGGGAATGATATCAAAGATTTATTACGAACGTAGCGCGCACTCCAAGGAATCTAGCCCAATACGTCATATCGACCTATCTAGATACGGCGTATCGAGTATTTTTCAGCAACTATACATAGAAGACTAAAAAACGAGTTTTCAGTGTGCAATATCATATTCTTTATACCATTTACCATCAAAGACGAATTTTTAGAAGGAAGATCAGCAGAAAGGTCCAAGCATTGATCACGATCCATAGAAAACATCGTTGTAATTCTTTTCTATTAATCATTGAGATTTCAATTGTTTGATTACGCTTGTATAATTACAATGGTTGTGGGCTAATACCCTCGGGTATTAGCCATCTTAATGAAAGTTCAATGTTTGGTTTGTTTTAAAATCGATTTCTTAATTTATCGTTGATTGTTTAATTATGTTTATCACCTCATACTTGTTTATGTGTTTGAATATGCGACCTATCATTCAACTGGATCTAGTGATACGGACCAAGTAATCTAGATACCGGGATAGCTCTCCATATCGTGTTTTATATTACTGGACCAATAGGATCACAAATAACGTTCTGTCTTTGTCTTTGAATTATGAGCTTAGTTGGACCGGTAGGTGACCCGTTTATGTTTCAGCAATCATGCTCTTAATTAACTGATAAAGATTGGAATAGTGGACTACCAGTATATAAAACACCGTCAAACAATAAGTGGGTAAAGTCCCGTTGGGCTAGGGTTTTAACAGGATCACCACTGCTTTGATTCCCTAAGATAGATTATAATTAAACTAAAGGATGCTTTATGCGGATGCGTTAATTATGACAGGATTAATCGTGTCTAGGTCTTAGGATGATGTCCCGCCTAAGTCTTAAGAATGATATGCCGCTTCGAGATAAGTAAATCATTGCACTAAAACAAACAAACCAGCATTGAACCAGATTTAATATGGCTAATATGGTTTTCTATCATTTGGCTTGTACCACTTTTCTATCTTCTAATCTTTTTCTTTTGTGTTTATTGTGTATTGAATTGGTATTTGTTTCCACCAAACCTGTGCCAGTCTCTCAGGCTGAAAACCCCCATATCATTAGACAACGTATATAACATAGGTTTAACCAGTAAATAGACTAATTAAAATACTGATAGAATATAGGATTAATGTTTCACTCTTAGTGTTCGACACCCTACTTACCGTGAAACTCCATATTGACCGAGTACACTGTCTGTTAAAGTGTTGTTTTAGGTTTGTCAGCAAAATATAAATTTAAAACTTGATAATCAAATAATTAACCCTACACGACAACACATCAGGTTTTTGGAGCCGTTGCTGGAGAGTAAATTAATTAAACCTTATTCTTATTAGTATTTCTAACCATTAATTAATTTAGTTTAGTGTAATCTAATTATTTAAATTCTGTTTGTATTTATTCGCATTGTGTGTTTTAATTGTTTGTTGAAATTCCCGCATTTAATTGTTTTTAAATAGTATTCTGTTCTGACTGATCACCTTATACGCCGTATCCACCAGTTGGATACGACGTATCACACCTTCTGCTTAGGACATCGTATTAAGTTTTACAAGCTAAACGATGTATCTGTTTTTTCGAACATACGACGTATTCTGTAAACCCAATACGGCGTACTTGTAATTCAACAGACCTATACGGCGTATTCAGATTAACTGAATACGGCGTATCTGTCATCTGATACAACAAAAACATCGCGTTTAAAACTTCATTATCCTACTAACATTTTCCTCCATTTTTGAGAAAGTGGTGATTGCTGGTTACGACTCTGGACTATGGCAAGCTTCGACGACACAAAGAATTGGGATGAAAAGCATACTAACTCACCAATGATAACAAATTCCAAACTAGAAAATGGTGATGAATTCTTGAAAATATTGCAGGACAACGCTTTCAATGGCATGAATGGAGGAGACGTTACCAACCACATTGCAAGGGTGCTCGAAATAACCGAATGGATTAAGATGCCTAACGTGGAAAAGAATGAACTACGATTACACGTCTTCTCAAAATCACTTATTGGAGACGCAGAGACATGGTGGAACAATGAGATAAATTAAACAACTATTACCTGGAGTGAACTGAACAATAATTTTTTTCCTAAATATTACCCATTGTCTTATACTTGCAATAGCGAAATCCCTGATGACCTGGACAACGGAACAGATTACTTTGAATTTATATATTGGCTGGCATCAAAGTTTATCAACAATTTGGAGATGACAGATATACATAAAGTGGGAGTATGGTAATTTATGTGAACGAACGTACTTTTAAGGAAGCGGTATTGTCGACTGAACCATGCGAGGAGTAAACACCACAAGACATGTTCGGATACATTTTATAAACCCTATTTAGACGCACAGGAAGCAAAAGACATCTACGAAGTTATTAATAGGGAATATTCTCTGATACCAATCCCCACCCGTCACGACATAGACAACCCAGACGATCTGTGCAGAACTGAAGAATTCACAGTCGTACGACATTCAATAGGGGATGATAAAGAATTCGTTACTGTAGGTCCAAGCAAAATTAATATTGTTAAAAGGACTCCTGGCAGCATGTCTTGCATCTACCACGAAATCCTCAAATGAAAAAGATCACAGATGGAGAGGTATCACAGACAGATAGAAAATGGAGAAGAAAAGGGTCGAACTTAAAGAACCAAGTGAACAAAGTGCTTCCGAGAGACAACCCGGTCATTTATTGTTTTGTCGTTATTTTAATTTTTGTTGCGAGTTTGTCTTCCCAGACAATTATACGGCGTATCGAACCCCTCTGGATACGGCGTATAGAGATACAATGTTTAAGGGACGAGACCGGGATCAATTTTGATAAAGAATCATGGAACTTAAATGATAATGGCTAGAATTGGTATTATTTTTTCGAAGTGACTACGGAGTTGATTTGATATAACTTATTTGACGATGAAGTTGAATTTCACAAAGGCGTGTACTTATTTTATCTTGAAGTCGGGGTTGGTTGGATGCATGACTTTCAATGATAACTTGCTCGTGCTTAAGATTTAAGTTGAAGACTTGGTTTATCTTGTTTCCAATAGTCGGGGTGGATGGTTGAAGACATGGTTAACTATCACTAAAAGGAGTTATGTTGTAGTACTCAGTGTCACACGCTGAAGACGATGTGGATAATCGCAAGAGGTGATGACAGTCTTATGCCTCTTAGTTGAGTGTATAGAGTACTTAGAGATTTTCTTGGAGTACAAATTCTCTACATCGTTCTTCCAACATTAGTGTAAGCTTAAGTCACAAGAACGGGGAATTCTACTTCCATTTCAAGTTTGGTATATCGGGTTTACTCCATCAGTGGTCACTTCAAATAGCCGACATAAAGGGTGGTAAAGATAGTCAGAGAGAGTTAATGAGTAGAGATTTGATCAGCAGTTGATTCTCACAGGATTCATTTGGGTTAATTTTATTTTTCTCATAATATTTCAAGTATATGTGCGTACAATGTGTTGCTGGTTCTGAGGTATCAAAACCATCAAGGGGGAAGGAGACATACATCTGACGCACAACGATTGCACATGATGAACTTCATACCTTTTCCTTAATTGAGGTCATTCCTGGAAGACATAAGTCATAACCGCAGAGATAATAAGTGTTGTAACTTGTGGCTTTTGGTGTATTATTCCAACTACGTGGTGGAAGAGATGTAAAAAACCGTTTCTCTGATGATAAAAGAGGTACACAATTGTATGATGATTCCTCCAGTTAGTCAGTATCCTACATGAAGAAATGTGTTCATCCGGGACGTACTTGATTTTTATGGTATTGTTTTGGTGTTGTCACTTTGTCTACATCCGGTACTTAGTTCTTTTTATGGTATTGTCTTGGTGTTATCATTTCAACTACATACGGGATAAATTGCTTTCACTCTGGACTTAGTTGACTTTGGTGAAACAATTTTAAATGTGTTCATCTGGGACGTACTTGATTTTTACGGTACTGTTTTGGTGTTATCCTTTCGACTACATCTGGTACTTAGTTGTTTTTATGGTACTGTCTTGGTGTTATCATTTCGACTACATACGAGATAAATTGCTCACACTCGGGGCTTAGTTGACTTTGGTGTAGCAATTCTCATCTGCAATTTCCTGAAGGGAGAAAAGTGCATTTTCGGGTCTTAATTGATTTTGATGTTACGTTTTTGACTTTATTGATGGGATTGAGTGTGTTCTTCGGGTTTTTTGGGCTTCATGTAATGAGTCTGATTGCATCACTTAAACTACATGGGGGAAGTGATCTTTTGACACTTTTGGTATGCATTACTTCAGCTTCCAGTGGGAAGAAAAGTGAGAAGAATTATTCAAGCGTGAGAAGATACATTGCTGATCCCCCAACGGATAATCACTATGCTTATTTTTAAAAGGAGCAGCAATATTTGATGTGGTTTGCTACTTATTCCGCTGTGCACTTAATCATTCTAATGCTTATAAGAAGCTAATGAAACTACTCAAAAGAAAAAAGGGGATTTTTGTGGTTGTGAGGGGGGGGGGGGAAGCTATCAAAACTTCAAAATGAGGAGGCTCAAGATGAGACAAATATTCAGGAGCCTCAAAAGCTTTGGTGGTGAAAGTTTAAGAGATGTTGACTACATACTTCTACAAAGAACATAATGATATCTTCATTCCGGTATTCAGGTTGACATCATCTTAATTTTGTATAATATATCTTGTACATTATTAAGTAGTGTATCTTTAGGTGTTATGTGTCAGTGTATAAATTTTTCATGAGTTTTTCGTTAAACTCAAAATCCTTCAAAATTCTTATACCTGACACTAACAGATTCCCTCAGTAATTTGAGAGGGAGCATTAATATGTTCCAATATCGGCTTGCATTTAATCAGACCACATTTTCTCCTAAATTTTCTAACATATTTAAACCAATTAAGATCCTAAATCTCAAAGGGTTTGAAATTTTTTATCAGGGGAGAGAAAGTGATTTAAATATTAAATCTGATAAAATGTGATCTATTAAGACTCAAGCAGGTACTCCTCCCTCCATGTGCCAAACAATTTCGAATATCGACGCACATGTTGAGGGGGAGCAGTTTCATGAATCAAAACAATCAAGGTACTAATGCTTTGATGTTTACATCGCCCGTACCTTGATTGATTTTCAAATGGTTTTATGGCGAAGAGAACAGTACCAAAAGACCGACCCTGTATTTACTTTATCGGGTTATAGGATGGTATGGTTGGTACATGTCCCATTGATCAGCCAGATCCAGAGATCTTCCTAGGGATAATCCACTAGTTAGTGTAGAAGTCCTTAGGTATGATTACAAAAGGAGTAATGTGAGAATAAGGGAATAGTGCGGACTGAGATGGAGCTAGTACTGGAACATACCCAACAAGGTACTAGTAATGAAGTCTCGGTAAGCACTGAAGGGGTTGAAGAATGAAAAAGAAATGTTAAGATAAATGGTGAAAAGAAAGGAGACCCTCTTTAACCATTAGGCAGAGGGGACCGGGGGTCAAACACATATGCTGTTAGAATCACATGGTTGATTGCTAACACCAAAGACAAGTATCATGGACCCAGTGATACACTGCACAACCCTCCCCAGCCACTCAAGATCCCTCAAAGGATTCTTGTTTCATTTCTCACAGAGATCAATACATTTTCTTATCGTCTCTCTCACTCGAGTTAGACGATATTGTAAAGGTGACAATCTGCTCCAGCCTCTCCGAATACTAAAAAAACCAAAATGACTATTGTGTCTGATCCATTAGATCATCCATAAATCTCGTTAGGACACCAATACAAACTACGCATGTTCATCACACACTGTGACAATAAGTAAAGATCTTAAGAGTCCTACGCATTATCCTCGTGGTATTGCCAGAACATCCGAGTGATACGAAAGTACTCACAATGAAGATGGAAATCCTTCTAGAGCCAACATCAAACAAGCTCTTGGTAGGTGACTTGTGAGATCCCCTTTGAGGATCATACTTGTAGCACACTGAAGGAAACGATGGTGCGATTCTTTATGAATCAAAACTGTTTCCAGGCAGTGTGTGACGGAGTGTTTTGAAAAAAACCATTTCGATGTGCTCAACAATCATGAATATTTTCATGCACATTGATGTGTATTTTCTTTCAAAACATAAAGTGTTTCTGTAGAAATTGATTTTTATATTATTAAACCTTCGATGTGTCACAAAAACTCTTTCCTGAGTGACACGTGACTGATTTTCAAATCAATTTCTCATTAATCAGTGGGTTTTAATCCACTGGTTCACTCATTCCGTGCTTTGTCTACTTTGAGACGCTCCGGTTTGAGAACGGCTAGCGCAGCTGCGAAACCCTGTCAAGGAGATTCTTCGAAAGTCTACCTGATCACAGGCAGTATTTATACTGATTAACGGGGAACCGTGGTTCTTGCAACCTTATTCAACGAAAGTGAACAAAGACACCTTCGTTTGTTTATCACTAACGTATACTTGCAGGAATCCCGATGGTTGCAGCTGCTGGCCAGAAACGCGTCAATTCACAACCCCATGCTCACACTTCATATTCCTAATCAAAGATATCTTGATAGCTGAAAGACACACAGCACAGCTTTCGCAACTCTGATGCTTGCTATCATGATACAGAAAAGTGTGAGCATGCCGGTCCGAAGGTCACAACATCACATGGAGGCAATACTTCACAACAAGGATGATTAGAGATTCGCTGTGGATAATGATCTCAATGAAAGCTCAAAGATCACATACAAAGACAAGCTCAATGGAACAATGCTAAAGATCACTACTCAAAGTACAAGATATATTAATGATGAATATGTGGCATGAATTAGGGGGAAGCTAATTCAGAAGCTTCTCCTTAACCAGAAGTGTATGGGTTACTTAGTTCGTGCCTATTACAGTATTTCTCCTACAAGGTACTATAAAGATGATTCATGGTGGAGTGCAGACTTGAAGTCAAATGAAAAACAGATTCTAGAAAACTTCGACATGACCAGAAGTGCAGGAAAATGAAGTTTTCAAGACACGCAGCTAATTCAGAAACTTCGAGATGACAAGAAGTGTATGAAGAAAGTTGAGCCTTCAAGCAAATCAAAGACCATTGAAGACATCATCAGCATTGGAAGCTTCGTGGAAGCTATTGTTCTTAATCATTATGTACTTGTTAGGAAAATATTGTAAGTAAATCCGTATATCGTCCCATGGGGGAAGATTGTTAGGATTTCATTTTATGTGATGCATTACGGGGATTACCATAGATTATCATAGTCACATACGCAGGGACTAGATTAGGTAAGATTGCATAGTTTAGTAGTGTATGGACTATATATACCCCTCCAAGGCTTCCATGGAGGGGTTAAGACTTGTAAACATTTCATTTTTTCACTTATTACACACACACTTTCTCTCTCTAGAGAAGTGTGCTTTTTGTTTACTCCTCCCTCTACTCTCTCTCTCTCTCTACAAACACAACTAGCTTTACTTGGTTTGATTCACCAAGACCACCGGATCTAAGTTTCTTTATATCTAACATTTGGGCTAATTACACTTCTAGTCCTTGTGTTTAAGACTATTTAGAAACTAATGTAATTTCCATATAGACACCATATTTTTAATCCTAACAAAATGGTTGTTAAATAAAATTCACAAAACAAATAGATTAAGCCAACAAATAAGGTGCGGTTGCTAGTAACTTTCCCCCGACCGTTCCATGACAAAGACTTGAATATATAGACAGACGCCTCGATTACAGAAATGACAAAGACAACCAAAGTTGACGTTCCCATAACGGTCAACTTCCCTTACATCCCGCTCTTTACATACTTTTACACAAGTGGTGATATCGGCCACTTTTTATAAAACTTAACATCGTTGATTTTTGTAACGTATCAACGAATAATCGATCCTTCTAAGTGATTCCTTCGGTATAAACTTCTTTTTGAAACGACTATTTTTCTTCCTTCTCTTTTTTTTGCTTTTTCTCTTTTTCCATTTTTTTCATAATACATAATAAACCTCGGTTTGATTCCACCGTCTTCACTTTCATAATTTATCCGGATAATCTTTTCCTTGTAGTACTTCTTCATCGAACATAATTCATAATAGCGAAAAGTAGCAAAACTTACGAGCTACATATTTTCCCATTGCATTGTGCAATTTCCCGACCATTACAGAGATAGAAAAATTTCACTTTGACACAGGAAATACAAGACTTTACACGAAAGCAACTAGCAACATAGAGAAATAGGCTTAATCTACACGGTAGGCTAAGGTGCAAAGGTGTAACGAAACATATAATATGGTGTACAAAAAGAAAGGAATGGCTCAACAGGTTGTTCTAGGGGATTTTACTCTAAAAATGAGAGTAATCAAGGGTTACACGGGAGTTAACTAACCAGTGAAGTTAGTTATTTTTACGACATGTAGGCTATTTGGTTTAATCCTAGAAATTTATCAGTTGAACATGTTCTTCCATCTAAATCCATAGTACTAATCATGGCGGTCTCGAGTGATATACCAGGCCAAGTTCTAAAGTCCACTACATCACCGGCACACTCATAAATTTGTGGAATTTAGTAGACAGTTGGAAACGGAATAGGCTTAATTCTCACAATATGTATCAAGGGTTATAGTGCGCTAGGTAATGTAACTAGTGATTTTTACAAAAGTCATGCTGAATTTTTTTTTAAATTTTGACCATTTTTAAGCACTTTGCATGTTATTTTGTAAAAAAGAAGACAAGTACGTTCTAATTCTCCATCCCCCCACTTAAATTATACAACGTCCTCGTTGTATAGATAAAACAATTAAATAATAAGGGAAAATAGAATTAGAACGGAAAACTCCCTGATGTTTTGCTCGTGATAATTCTCCATGATGAGTTCTTGAGCAAAAAGTGTGTTGACTAGGGCTTCAGAATGCCCGGATAAGTTCAACACAAGTCTTTTTCAGCATATACCATATCATAGTTTCAGCAAGGTCCTGTAAAAGGTTAGAAGACAAGTGCAAATTCTATCTCGCTACAATGGTACAAGAAAACAATTAAACACACAACTGTACAGGGATCAATACGCCGTATCCCAAACCCTAGGATACGCCGTATTGTTCCTGTAGAAACAATTAAATTACTGGAAATTAAATAATTAAGTTTTAAAACTGATAACGTCCAGACATGCATACGCCGTATCCAATGGGGTTCGATACGCCGTATGTAATGTCTGGGAAGACAAACTCGTGCAGAAAATTAAAATTTAAACAATTAAATGCGACAAACAATTAAAATGACCGGGTTGTCTCCCGGGAAGCACTTTTGTATCAACTGGTCTTTAAGTTTGACCTTTTCCTTCACTTCATTCCTTTTATTCATCCTCCATAATTAGCTCATAATTATTCCCGAGAGCGAATCTCTTCATAATCCTTTGGCATGATGCGTACTTCTTGCAAAATTTCATGCCGAGCATAACGTATTTTGTCATATCATCATCGTCAATGATGGTAAAACATAAATAATTGAAAAACTTCCAACGAAAATAGGTATATCGATCAAAGTCCCGACATGACTCTTCCTTTCATCATTGTCCCCAAGTATGGAATGGTAAAAACTTTTAGACATTAGGTTAATGGGCAAGGAAGGGAGGAGGTCTGTGATAACATACTTATACCCGATTACACAAGAAAATTCCATCTTATAAGAGCCGGTTTTAACAAAAATTGGTACAAAATCATCTCGATCCGTTTTAGTTTCTAAAGGTGTATCCAAATCATTTAGTTCTATGTAGCCACCATAAATTGGGTCAAATGATTCATCACCCTCTCCGATAAAGTTTGTTTTCGAATCAAGACGTTTTATTACAAAGACCCTTTTGATTATGCTAGTGGAGGGCTTAACACTTTTAAAAACAAGTTTTTCTTCCCCGACCCTTAAAGTATTCTTCCTTTTGAACACATCGATCTTGGAATGGGCAGTTGACAAGAATGGTCGTCCAAGGATTAAAAGGGACATCATTATCCTCGGGTATGTCCAAGATGATAAAGTCTATAGGAAAAATAAATTTGCCTATCTTTATTAGCACATTTTCGGCAATACCCTTTGGTTGTTTAATGGTTCGGTCAGCCAGTTCGATGGTCAACCTAGTGTGAGATAAAATTCCTAGACCTAGGTTTGTGTAGGTAGAGAATGGCATAACACTCACACTTGCTCCAAGGTCAACAAGAGCTTTAATAAAACAGATATTATGAATAAAACAAGGTAAAGTAAAGCTCCCTGGGTCTTTTTCTTTTTGAGGCAAGGAGTGATCATAAGTATCCAGAATCTTCACATCTTGTGCCTCTCTCCAATCATCACAACTGAAGTTTTGCAGTCGTCTTGGAAAAGGGACTGTTTCAAAAAATAGGCTTTTGTGATGTGTGCCTGATACAGCGTATGGCTCATGCCCGATACGACGTATCTGAGAGAAACCAGCTTTAGCAGTTGAGATCGATTTAACTTGGTCTCGAGGGTTCATCTCCGTAGAGGTGGGCAGGCTTCCAAACCCTCTCTCTTGCAAGACTTTTCTCATCTGTCTGATTTGTATTTCCATGGTCTTAATCGAAGCTCCTTGGTTTCTTATTGCTACATCGGTAGAAACTCGGATCTCCTTGATTATGTTAGAGTTTTCTTCATGCCTTTAACTGATTCTGCCATGAATTTGGTCAGTGATTCTTCCAAGCTTGGTCTCCGATCAGGATACGAAGAATTTCCATTATTTTGTTGGTAGAATCCTGTCCCTGCTGCTCTATACTACCCTCCAGGTTGATAAGGTGCACCGAACTGTGTATAGTAGGCTTCTTCCAAAGTTTTCCATTCTTCATTTTGTAGATAATCTTTTGTATAGTGTGGTCCCTTGCATAGTTCGTATTCGACCTGAGCAGCGTACACTTTCTCATTTACTTTATTTCTCGTCTGAGATTGTTGAGTTGGGCTTGGATAGCAGCAAGCTCGTCAGAAGTTTCAGTACTTCTGGTCCTAGAAGATGTTCCATTGTGCCATTTATGAGAGTATTCAGCCATCTTCTGGATGGCTATTTTAGCATCAGCAGCAGTTTTGGAAGGTATGACACCCTTTGAGTCTAGGATCTGTCGAGCTGGAACATCGAGCCCTTTGTAAAACAAGATAACTTCCTGCATGTCGGTCAAATAATGTTGAGGACACTTCATCAGTAATTCTTTAAATATTTCCTATGCGCGAAAAACCCTTTCATCGAGTTCCTGCTGGAAGTTGTTAACTTCTTCCATTTTCTTTGTGGTGCGTGCATGTGGACAGTATTTGTTCAGAAACTTAGTTTTGAGGACCTCCCAGGTTGTAATTGATCCTGATGGCTGGTTCCTTAGCCATCTACTTGCAGCTCCCGTGAGGGATACATAGAAGGCTCGAAGCATGATTTGATTTTGAGTTACTTTTGGGATGTGAAATAAGTCAACAATATCTAGAACCTTTTCGATGTACTTGTTTTCATCTTCTTGTTCCGAGCCACTGAAAGTATTGTCACGAAGTTCTTTGATAAATTCCCCCTTCAATTTAAAGGGGGTATCTTGGTTGATCGTAGGCCTAGTAACGCCTAACCCATAATTTTCTCAGTTTTGCTCATATACTGCTCCATCGTTTCTGTCATTGTTTCTCTTTCCCCTTCATTTGATTGTTCTTTGATGTCAAAAATGTGATCGAATTCAGGTGAATTCGATTTTATGAGGTGTATCGAAGAGCCTCCTTTTTAAGCGAAATTTCTGTTCCGGGTTTTCAAAAGGTGAGAGTAGTTCCTTCGTCGAACTTCTTGTCATGCGCTACCTAAAACAAATGACAATGAATCAGTAGGATATGTCATGATGAGAGGAATTAAGCGTGAAATCAAACAGATGGAGTTTTACTATTATTACTGTCTCAGATGACGAATACGCCGTATTCAATTAATTTGAATACGCCGTATAGGTCGGTTGAATACCAATACGCCATATAGATCTTACCGAATACATCGTATTGTCGTGAAACAAATACGCCATTTAAACAGTAAAACTCAATACACTGTCCTGATTAGAAGGTTTGATACGTCGTATCCAACTGGTGGATACGGCGTATCAGGTGATCAGTCAGAACAGAATACTATTTAAAATAATTAAATGCGGGATTTAAAACAAAAAATTTAAACGCACAAAGCGAATAAATAAAAACAGAATTTAAATGATCAGATTACACTAAACTAATTAGTTAATGGTTAGAAATACTGATAAGAATAAGGTTTAATTATTTCACTCCTCGGCAACGGCGCCAAAAACCTGATGTGCTGTCGTGTAAGGTCAATTATTTGATTATCAAGTTTTACATTTATATTTAGCCGACAAACCTAAAACAACACTTTAACGAGCAGTCTACCCGGTCAAGATGGAGTTCGCGGTAAGTAGGGTATCGAACACTAAGAGTGGAAATTTAATCCTATATTCTATCAGTATTTTAATTAGTCTATTTACTGGTTAAACCTATGCTATGTACGTTGTCTAATGAAATGGGGGGTTCAGCCTGAGAGACTGGCACAGGTTTGGTGATGACAAATACCAATTCAATACACAATAAACACAAAAGATGAAGATTAGAAGATAGAAAAGCGGTACAAGCCAAATGATAGAAAACTGTATTAGCCATATTAAATCCGGTTCAATGCTGGTTTGTTTGTTTTAGTGCAATGATTTACTTATCTCGAAGCGGCATATCATTCTTAAGACTTAGGCGGGACATCATCCTAAGACCTAGACACAATTAATCCTGTCACAATTAATGCATCCGCATAAAGCATCCTTTAGTTTAATTATAATCTATCTTAGAGAATTAAAGCAGTGGTGATCCTGTTAAAACTCTAGCCCAACGGGACTTTACCCACTTATTGTTTGAAGGTGTTTTATATACTGGTAGTCCACTATTCCAATCTTTATCAGTTAATTAAGAGCATGATTGCTGAAACATAAACGGGTCACCTACCGGTCCAACTAAGCTCATAATCAAAAGACAAAGACAGAACGTTATTTGTGATCCTATTGGTCCAGACATATGAAACACGATATGGAGAGCTATCCCGGTATCTAGATTACTTGGTCCGTAACACTAGACCCAGTTGAATGATAGGTCGCATATTCAAACACATAAACAAGTATGAGGTGATAAACATAATTAAACAATCAACGATAAATTAAGAAATCGATTTTAAAACAAACCAAACATTGAACTTTCATTAAGATGGCTAATACCCGAGGGTATTAGCCCACAACCATTGTAATTATACAAGCGTAATCAAAAAATTTAAAATCGGACGATTTAGAGAGTAAGAATTACATGATGTCTTCTATGGATTCGTCATCAATGCTTGACCTTGGTAGCTGATCTTCTCTTCTGAAATTCGTCTTTAGTGAGTATGGTATAAGAAATATGATATTGCATACTAAAAACTCGTTTTTGAGTCTTCTATTTATAGTTGCTGAAAAATACTCGATACGCCGTATCCAGATAGGCCGATACGGCGTATTGGGCTGGATTCCTTGGTGTACGCGCTACGTTCGTAATAAATCTTTGATATCATTCCCAATTTACTTGATTTACTGTATCTTCGAATAGTTATCTTTATGGATACGGCGTATGTAGATAGCATGGACACGCCGTATTGGGAATTGGTTAAACGCGTTTTCTTGTGAAGTCTAGGCGCTGATACGCTGTATCTCTTTAGTTGGATACGGCGTATTGGTGAATTTTCAGAAATCTTCAAATGTCTTCATTTTAGCTCCAATTTATGCGCCTTTTAGCTTATCTTCACAAAACACTCTTGAATTACTGCATTTATCAACTTTAAAGCAATTAAGTACCAAATAATGCAATAATTATATAAAAGTAGGCAAAATAGATGGGATAAATGATATAATAAAGTGACTTTATTTGATGTCATCAATATTCACTATTTTAAACCAGTTTAAAATCAAGTTTTCACTTTAGTCACTGAAAAGCATATTAGGAATTATGTGCATCGTACATCATTTACTTTTAGATGTCCACTATTTGATTTTAGTACATCCTGCTTATTTTGATTGATCCATTTATGTTCTGAGTTTTCTTTCACGTCGGTTACTGTCGTTATAATTGTCGCACTCTCCTTAAGCACGTTATTATTGCAGACACCATTATAGTCACAGTATGTCTCATTGATCGTCTTCGTACGCCGATGATTCCGCGAGTGAGTCGCGATGCACACTTAACTACTTTTCGTATCCTTACCCATAATAACACCTTGAGAAGGACTCGTTAATAGATTCTGAGTAAGAACTCAAGGTGAGCAGTAGGTGAGCTATATATGTACGACATGTAGAGATGTTCGTTCTTTCGCTATTAGAAATTTCGCTGACCTATATTCCGATTACATCTTCGTTTTATTTCGTCATGCTATTAAGCCAACCGTTTTGGCTTCTAATGTAAGCATTTTTTTCTTGTTCGCAAACACCGTGATCAGTAATTCAAGATTTTGTTTCTGAGCGACTCCAAAGTTAAGTCAATTTTCAAAAACATTAATCCTTTTTACCAACTTCTAAGTTAAGTTCATGACAGTTCTTGTTTGATGAGTTATGAAATTAAGATTCAAGTTGCTATTTGGCTTAAGATCTTTGAAGAATTCACTCGAGGATGGGCGAGGCTTGGATGATTTGATGGATACTCAAGCGACGTAGATGCAACACGGCTATAGAGAGACTAGGGCTGAAATCAGAAATGCGTGGTGTTTTGTTCTTACCCTACCATGCGTATTGCAAATGACTGTTTCTCATCCACTATGTGGGTTGACATCATTTTTATCGTGGAAACCTGTTACTTAAACGTTTTGTTCTTGAAGACGTTCGATGATACGTATTACGTCATTAGTTGCCTTAGGAGCAACTCGCCTTATAGTGTTACCACTCTAGTTGTTTGGTTGTATGACCATCGCATAGGAGACCCTTTTAAGATAAAAGGATTGATATGAGAACGAGAACCTTATACTTGATACTGGTTAATTGTGTAACCATGATAACAATTTTCGTCTTGGCGTTGTGTTTCGGAGATGGTACTTATTTGGACGAGTCGAAGTCCTTTGGTAACAAAACATGTAAAAGTGATGTACTTTTTGAACATTTTTTAAACGGGTTGCACTTTTATTTTTCAACGGTTACATCGCTTTAGCATCAAAACTTATGTATTATAAAATACACCTAAACACCAAATTTTATTGAATATATTTATTCAACTCGCGTTCGAAAAAAAATGTTTTTGTTATCAAAATATAAATTATTTTGTATCGATATCATTGTGTTTGGTTACTATGACTTCAAATTTTTGAAAAATCCTTATTATGACTTTAATAAAATAAAAATAAAATTAAAAATAAAATAAATAAATGAATAGATTTTCTTTATTTTACGTTACTTGAAACACATCTTTAGTCAATTTTTTTTATTTTTATCACGATTTATGTTGAAAACGAACCTTGTTGTAAATTACTACGAAATACAAACTTTTTGCAGACGTATCTCTTTGGACAATGACTATTATGGAAAATTTGAAACTATATATGTGGAAAAGTTTATCTCTTACTCGATATAAACATTTGTGGCATTTTTTCTTTGCATAATAGTTATTTCAATAAATTTTAAAGTTGCATTGTATTTGCACGGTACTCGCACTATACTTCGGTTAAATTACTTACTCAAATGAATGTTGTAGACAATTTTAAAAACCATACCTTCGAGAAGAAACACACACAACTCATGAACGAATCATGGAAACCAATCAAGGTACATTCATACCAAACGAACCTAGAGCAGAAACAAGCTTTGTTCACTGGAAATTTAAGCCGTTAATCGATTTGACTTATGAGAAGTTAAAAGAGGTATACTCTATTAAAACGCTAATGACCCTAAGTTGAAGCGATAGAGATAAGGACAAACTAAGTATGCAACACGCAAGGTTGCAGTTACAGGACATCCAAGCCTTGTGGTGCTAAGAAATTCTTTGGAACTAAAAGAGCAGTTGGCCTAATATCATGGCTAGAAGAAATGGATTATGTGATCTACATTAGCAAGTGTCCCGCAGAAAGCCAAGTCGAATTCGCGTCTTGTATGTTGCAAAGTCGCGCCTTAACTTTGTGGAACATACTAGTTTAGACAAAAGGTCGGGCAATTGCTATAGCCCAACCTTGGGAGGACCTAAAGAAGTTGTTAAGGGAGGAATATTATCCGGATAATGCAATCAAGAAATTTAAGGAAGAGTTCTAGAATCATGTTATGATTGGAGTTGATGTTGATAAGACATAACCTGATTCCATGAGTTGGCTAGACTAGTGTCGCACACGGTAACTCCGGAAAGCAAGAGTATTCATTGCTACATTCGGGGTCTAGCTCCTGTAATTAGAAGAACAATGGAAACCAGCCTGTGTTAGAAGTTTTTCCATTGCTGCTAAGGAAGCCCAGCAAGATCTTAACGTCATGATGAGTACTTTTTCTTTCATCGATCATTTTCTACCGTAATATTCGATTCCGATGCCTATTTTAGTTTTATTTCTACCAACTTCTTTCCCTTGATTAACTCGAAACCTCGTGCTATAAACCCCGATTACGAAATTTAAATTTCTAACGGTCTAAAATTAGAAACCAACAAGATTGTCTGTGGATGTGGACTAGAACTAGAATGTCATACGTTCATCATCGACTCAATTCCTTTTGGACATGGTAGTTTCGTGGTAAACGTAGGAATGGATTGGTTCTCAAGGCCTAGAGCTAAGATAGTTGTTATGAGAAAATAGTCTAAATTCCGTTATCTAACGGAGAGATTTTGGAAGTTTTATGGAGAACATCCGAAAGGAAACCTAAAATTGTTGGGTTTATTGATTTGATGAATACAAAACTACATGTGCTTAAATGAAGACGAATAAAACAACAAGGACTAATCTGACACTTTGGTATTCTACATATGGAAGAGGTAAAAGCTGGAAGATTTCCTTAAGATAAGCATTGAAAAGTAAAATGTTTAGCTTCCTTAATACTCTAGGTTTTCCTGTAAACCCTCTATATAAAGGGTATTAGACGTGTGGTTTAGATATCAGTTCCAATGAGAGTCGTTTAGTAAAAGTGTGTGTGTACACAATAGTAGTTTTAGTTATATAGTTTATAGTTAGATAGTGTAGCCTCAAGAATTATTTGGGGCTGTGATGAATAAAGAAAACCTTGAAAGTAACTTTGATTCTGAGTTTATTATTCCGCTGTGCATTTTATATCATTGTTACTTTGTAATCCTAGATGAGATCTAACCCATCTCGAGTTATAAACGATCTAAGGAGTTCTATCAAACTTCACAATTGGTATTAGAGCCTGGTGGCTCTTGATCTAGGGTTTGGTACAAGGTTTTGTTCATGTTTTCTTTTCGGTAAAGTAGCAAATTCGATGAAACTAGGGTTTTCACAAACCCTTATTCGGAAAAAAGAAAAATATGGTTTTGGTTATTGTTCTGAAGCTTTGTAGGGTTTCATTAGAGATCAAGTCGTGGTCACCATTCTAATTGTTTAGAGTTACAGATTGAAGAACAACATGTGATGAATTTGTTGACTACAAATCCTTTTGTGTTGATTGCTATCGATCACCAAGTATTGAAGATTGGTTGCAGACGTGTTTTTAAGAAACCCTAAGTTTTAATGGTTTACTTTGTTAAAAAAAGAAGCAGCAGATTGTGTTTGAATATGTTTGATATGGATCTCTAAGGTTGCTTCATGATTGCGCTATTCACAGATGGTAAAGCAGGTGAAGTGTTTATTTTCAGCAGACACCATTGACATACGACGACCGAGGCTTGAACTGTTGTGTTCAAAAGTCATTTTCAATGATTATCAGATCAAAACTTCCTTGAAGCCTGTTTTCTGAGATATCTTCTCTTTCGTCAACCAAACTCTTGATTCCTTCCTTTGTAGGATGAACGTGTACCTGTTACTTAAGAGAGTACCTTTCACTGACATTAAAAAGAAGCTTGTTCGCTTCACATTGGTTAGGGATAATCTGCAGTTGAACCATTTGGGGTTCACTTTCAACTTGTTGAGCTAGAGGCGAATGTCTATCCTGTTTGGAACCCATCTAAGATAAACAGTCGTGAGAATTCTAAACCCTTGTGGTTTGCCACCAAGACAAGATCTATGACTTGTTGTTTTCTTCATGGCACAGTGGTTGTCTTATTGATTGAGAAACCTATGTCCTTTTTGGATCTGTCTTTTTGGTTATTGTTGCAACCCCTTATTACTCATACGGATTGTTTTCTGTTTGTTGTCTAATTGATGGAACCTTAGCACGCGAGTTGCCTTCTTGTTCAGAATTTATTACACAAGAGCGTCATGATGGCATTTAAAGACACATTTTTAGACCAATGTCGAGCAAACAAAATGATTTGGAGTCAAAAAAATTTTCAGGATCCAATTTTTCATGGTGTCCTTTTTTCTTAGCTTCTTCTAGGTAGTGATTATGAATAATGTCGTTTTGATCTATACCTAATGAGCTTGGTGGCAATCATTGATGAGGTATTGCAGGTGCAGATTCTCTTCCCTTAGGCAATGAATGTGTAGTGACTGGTTTGACAAGTCAGTAGTTCACTATCAACAGTGGGAAGGCGAACCGTGGTATTTTGAAATTCAAGGTCTTTCAGACTTAAACGCAGTCGGTTGTTCTAACGAACGGATTGGTTTTTGAGTGTTGTCCCAACCAGATTTTCCCAGATTGATGGTTTTTGCAAATTTAGTATCTCACCTATTTCCTGTAGTTTCCTTAACTCATTTTTTAATGCCTGCAAATTGCAAACCCCTTTTTTGAATCTGAGCTAGTACATCAGCAATTTTCATTAGACTTTTTTGTTTAGTTTGTTCCATTAAAGAGTCCATTCTGGTTTTTAGTCTGAACACGAGTACTTATGATAGAATCCCAAAAGATCTTGTAAGCTGTTTCAAATGCTTTTTTTCTTATGGTAAACCTGCATCATATATGCTCTGCAAGTAATATAAAGCCACACTATGTTCCATTCGATGTTTTATTGTTTTCAGTTACATCTGATGTCATTTTTAACTTTGGCTTCATACTTTTCTCTTATAAAAATCGACTCTGTTGCCCTGATTTAGAACAATGTTTATGCCATTTGTAGTTCAAGATTAATACAATGTGCTTCGGGTTTGCTCAAAATCTTTTTGGCACACTAGGCAATAGTATTTTTGAGACAACCTTTCAGACTCGAGTGATTGATTTGAGAGTTCAGTTGTCTTGTCCATCAGTTAATTTAGCGATGCAACAGGACATATGTCATGACATTGTTCAGCATTCGGTCAACCTTTTCCTTCATTAATGAATTTCAGTTGCTCAGTATGCTGTTGTCCCTGTCGCAGATACATAATACAACAGCAGACATTTTGTACCTCACCATTGGCTACTTCAGCATTATATGGTCTGATATCTGCATCATCAACATGTGCATCATTCCCTGATCTGCTGCTTGTATCCTGCTCTTTTGATTCTGTCCCATTGCTTTCAATGATAACTGAACTAGCATCAAATGCATCCAATGCACTACTCGTATCATCTTCTCCTCTTTTTGTTTGTGATTTGTCTTCATTCACCCTGCTTTCATACTCCATTTATGTTGTGCTCTTTCACCAATCGAACTTCTTAACAGAATTCCATGTGTTGATTAGTGTGTCAACGGAATTCTGGAATATCGAGTCGAGGTGTATTGTAGGAATTTGCGGTTTGCATGTCATGTCAACAAATTCATCATCCAAATAAAACCGTGACTTGATAAACATCCTAAAACAGTGTCGGGAGTACTTTAAACAGACATGGATCCAAAATCTCTTGAAATTCTTCAGTTGTCAAGTGCTTTTGTTGATGAACCATGTACATTTCATGAACATGTGCCCTTGAAATTCCTAGATCTTAGACCAAAGAGTGTAGCAAATGCGCGTTTTGATATCCATCCTCGGTTCGACTTCTTTTAGTCGTTGTTATAAAAAGAACGACTTATGAGGGTTTTGTGAATGAAGTCGTTGAAAAGATACCGATGCAACTTTCCTTTAGTTTTGTCTTGAATTAAGTTAGGCATTTGTTTTATATTTTCCTAATCTGACACGAAGATAAGTATCTTTCTTTCCATTTTAATCGTGAATTATGAAGTGTGAATGATTTTGGTGATCTTAAGTGTATATGATGGATTGAATTTGTGGTTGTGTAAGCAATTCACTTCACATGAAAAGGGATTTTAAACGTCTATGATTAAAACGATAAGTGGAATTAACTGATTTTACAAAATCAATAGAAAACTGTGAATGATTTGATTCGGAATCAGCGGCCAAAAAATTCCAAAAAATCTGAAAAATGTCAATAAATCCATAGAAAATACGATGTTTTTAGGCTTCGAAAAATCCTAACACCTAGCTAAAGTATGGTCCAGCTGATTCGTCATCGTTTTTTTTCTCTTCGATTTGAGAGGTCACGAAGGCCTAAAAACGGACTTACGGATCCAAAAGTTTCATAGCTGTTTTACTGAAACCCTTTCGTCACACAAGTTTTTTAGATTTTTTTTTCGTTCGGAAAGTCAAAAAAAATTTGGTCGATTCGGATTCCAAAAAAAATTTGCTCGTCGAAATCCAAAAAATATTTGCTTCTTCGGGTTACACACGATTGTTTCGCACTCGTTCGGGGATTTCACCGTTCGTTTCCACTCGTTCTCCAACTATTCGGTCCAACTAGTTCGGCTCTAATGAATAATGAACTCGTTCGTATCTATCACTCGAAAGCTGAAACTCGATCGGTTCACGAAAGATGAAAACACGTTCGGATTGTACGTTTTTCCCTTTTCATTCTAATTGTTGCCTTCGTGTCGGAACTTCTAACGTGTTTCCTCTCGTTCGTTGTTCTTCCAAAAAAAACCGTAAAACCCTTTGACGTTTTTTGCCTCAACTGATGCGACAAAAATAAACTTGTTTTGGACCCTAAATCTAACCAACAACTCGTCGTTTCCTTTCTTTTTGAATAAGCCGAATCATAACAAAAGAAACAAATATACTGAATGATGAAACAACCAAATCTTCCGAATCCAATAGGCTGTTCATTTACCCATTTGATCATTCTTTTCCGCATCATGCATGGTTGATATAAAGGATATTTATATAAACTTTTGCTTGTGCAAGTCATGGCTATCTCTGTTATCTCAGTTTCATCAGATTCGTCTGAGGAGAGTGTGGGGACATCTACTGGACGAGTTATCTTGTTTTGTACTATCCCTACCACTATCCCTGACACTACACTTTTTATGATTCCACCTACTACCCATATTGATACCACATCGATACCTACTATTTCACCCACTATAGCACCATCACCTGATTATACACCCGCATCACCTGATTATTCACCCGCATCTGATACGGAGTTTAATCCATCCGAGGATCCGTCATTAGATCATATCCCACCACTACTAGCTACTTCACCATTTCTTTCATCGACCGATGATTCTTCAGACAGTGATATGCGTGATACACCACCATCACCTACCCATGGTACACCATTCACTGAGACTACCCTTTCTACCCAGAGTTCACCTGTTGCATCTGGTGCACTTCAACGTCGAGTCATGGTTCTTGCACCTGGGCAGCCTATTCTTTATGGTCGACCGTACCGCTACCATCTTTATGGGCCGGTACACATGATGACTGCGAGGAAGAGGGTTAGACCGTTACCTACTCATCATCTTGCTATGAGACATTCAGTTGATTACCCTTCTTCAGATCATTTTTCTTCGGATGATTCTTTGAAGGATTCATCATCGAGTTCATCATCAGAGACATCTTCGGATTCTTCTACAGATGCTTTATCTGATCTTGCATCTAGTCGTTCATCTTCTGATCATTCATTACCACACCATCATCGGGTATGAGACCTAGTCATCATTTATGTTCATTGGTACTGAGTATTCATCGTTCATCTGCTGCTATTTCAGATAGACCATCTCATGATTCTTCTTCTGTGAGCCCTTCTCGCAAGAGGAGTAGATCCCCTGTTGCATCTGTACCATTATCTTCACCTACCCTTGAAGCATTGTCTTATGCACGTGCTGACCTTTTACCATCACCTAAGAGGATTAGGAGTCCTGAGACAGCTATGGATTTAGAGGGTTGTTTGGAGGATAGTTTTGAGCCATATGTACCTAGAGAGGCTGGATTGGGAGTTAACTTTGAGGATGAGAGTTCTGAGCCATCGTATAGAGGGACTAATTTAGAAATGGATGTTGATGTCGTGAGGAGCGATAGGATTGATATTGACCTCAAGATTCAGGCAGAGATTGACGAGTGTATCGCTTATGCAGATGCTCTTAGAGATAGAGGGATTGATGCTAGAGTTGTAGTTGAGGCTATTGATAGAGAGGAGATTGAGATGGGTATGAGAGGCCCAGTTGAGGTTAAAGTGGATAGAGTTACTCACCCAGTGGTAGCTGATGATATCCTTGAGCCTGCTCAGGAGGGAGTTGTAGAGCTCACGTATGAGACATTGGGAGATTTAGTTCAGAGGTTTCATGATCATATTGAGCAGATTTTGGTTCATTATGTTTAGGTTATTAAGAGTGTCTAGAGGGATCAGGGACACAGGATCGTAGCGACAGGACAACATAGTGCTAATATGTTAGAGAGGATCGAAGAGCTAGAGCGGGATAACATGAGACTTAGAGACATGATGGATGTTGCGAATCTGAGAGTTGCCCGGTCTCAGCGTAGAGAGTTGTGTGTTCAGAGGGAGATGAGACAGATTCGGCATTTTAGATTTTATGATCGTATGAGGATTGATAGGCTTGTGCCATGAGGCATTTGGGCTACCGTTCTTAGATTATTCCTGGAGTATCTTAGTGTTGACCATAGCACCTAGTAGTAGCTAGTTATTAGGGATTTGTAAATCCTGTATTTTGGAACAGTGTTGTATCATTTAGTATTGATGATATGAAATCAAATGTTACCATTCTATGTTTGATATTCTTAACTTAATGATATTTTCTTTTGCTTATTGCATATTGCATTATTATTAAATCGTGGCATTGTCATGAAGTTATTATGATTTTTTATTTTCGTATAATAATACTTGTTATTTTATTTGAACCCCGTTAACAATCTCGCATCACCACGGAATTTCATCGTGTTGTGTATTGTTATGATGTAGGACAATGCCTAACACCCGATCTGGAGCATCAAGGACACGTGAAGGAATTAACGAACAAATTGATTGCCAAATGGCAGGAGCTTTGGGAGCTCGTATCACTGCCAGGAACCTTGAACCCCTTATGAGAGACAGGGGTGGTCAAGATGGAGGAAATGGAAATGGAGGAAATGGAAATTGAGGAAATGAAAATGGAGGAAATAGAAATGGTAATGGGAACGGAGGAGGCTATGGCTATAACTTTGAACGATTTATGCCTGCTAGAGAGTACACATATCAAGACTTCCTGAAGTGCCAGCCACTTAGCTTTAATGGGACAGAAGGAGTTGTTTGGTTAACTCATTGGTTCGAGAAGATGGAAACGGTGTTCCACATTAGCAACTGTCCAGAGAAGTACCAAGTGAAGTATGCTTTGTGTACGCTTCTGAACAGTGCATTGACATGGTGGAACTCCCAAAAGAGAATAACTGGAGTTGAGGCCGCCTATGCCATGAGTTGGGCAGAACTTATGAAGTTGATGAGAGAAGTGTATTGTCCAAGGAACGAGGTTCAAAAGATGGAGACCGAGTTGTGGAACTTGGTTGTGAAGGGAAATGACTTGACTGCTTACACCAGAAGATTTCAGGAATTGGTGTTGTTGTGTACTATAATGGTCCCAAATGAGGAGGACAAGGTAGAGAGATTTGTTAGAGGTTTGCTGACAATGTTCAGGGAAATGTAATCGCTGCTGAACCCACTAAACTTCAAGTTGCAATTCTTATTGCCAACAACTTAATGGATCAAAAGCTGAAAGGATATGCTAGAAGTGCTGAAAACAAGAGAAGGTTGGATAACAACCCGAAAGACAATCGGGGGCAACAACCAGTTTTCAAGCGACAAAATATTTGAGGCCATAATGTAGAAAGAGCTTACACAGCTGGGAACAATGAGAAAAAGGGTTATATTGGATCTCTTTCCTACTACAACAAGTGCAAGTTGCACCATGCAGGGTCGTGTACTGTGAGATATGGAAACTGTAAGAGAGTCGGTCATATAACTAGGGATTGTATGACTACAGTTACTCCAAACACTCAGAGAGCCCCAGTTGGGAGTCAGCATGGTATTGTTTGTTATGAGTGTGGAAGGCCAGGACATTTTAAGAAAGATTGTCCTAAGTTGAGAAATCAAAATCGTAGACACAAGAATGGAAACAAGAGTGGAAATCAGAATGGAGGAAATGAAGGTACAACAAAGGCTTACGCTATTGGAGGAGGAGGAGCAAACCCCGATTCCAACGTTGTCACAGGTATGTTCCTTCTCAATAACTGTTATGCTTCTATGTTATTCGATTCGGGAGCCGATAGGATTTTTGTGTCGTCTACCTTTAGTGCTTTGCTTGATGTTGCACCATCCACTTTAGACACTAGTTATGTCGTAGAACTTGCCGATGGAAGAATTTCATAAAAAATGTTGTCCTTAGAGGCTGTACGTTAGGATTATTAGGTCATCCGTTCGACATAGATCTAATGCCCATAGAACTTGGTAGTTTTGACGTCATCATCGGTATGGATTGGTTAGTGAAATACCACGCGTTGATCATTTGTGACGAGAAGGTTGTCTGTATACCTTATGGAGATGAAGTGTTGATAATCCGAGGTGACAATTATGACGGCAAAAGTAAGTCGAAGCTAAACATCATATCGTGTACAAAGACCCAGAAGCATATATAGAAGAGATGTCAAGTTTATCTAGCGCAAGTTACATCCAAGAAGAGTGAGGACCAGTCAAAGGAGAAGCGGCTTGAGGACGTGCCTATCGTATGGGAATTTTTGGAAGTCTTTCCAAAAGACTTGTCTGGACTACCGCCTGCTCGACAAGTTGAATTTCAAATCGACTTAGTCCCTGGTGTTGCACCTGTAGTACGAACCCCGTACCGATTAACACCAGCCGAAATACAAGAGTTATCCACTCAGTTGCAGGAACTTTCTGACAGAAAATTTATAAGACCCATTTCCTCGCACTGGAGATCTCCGGTCTTGTTTGTCAAAAAGAAAGATGGATCTTTTCGGATGTGTATCGACTACCGTAAACTAAACAAATTTACTATGAAGAACCGATACCCACTTCCAAGAATCGATGACTTGTTTGATCAACTACAAGGGTCAAGAGTCTACTCTAAGATCGACCTGAGATCTGGTTATCACCAACTCAGAGTTTGAGAGGAAGACATTCCCAAGACTGCATTTAGGACTCGCTATGGTCACTACGAGTTCCAAGTAATGCCGTTTGGTTTGACTAACGCACTGGCAGTATTCATGGATTTGATGAATCGGGTGTGCAACCCGTATCTGGATAGATTCGTGATCGTTTTCATTGATGATATTTTGATTTATTCAAAGAGTATAAAGGAGCATGAAGGGCACCTTAAGTTAATTCTGAGGTTACTTAAGAAGGAGGAGTTGTACGCCAAGTTTTTAAAGTGCGAATTTTGGCTGTCGAATGTATAATTTTTTGGTCACGTGATTGATAGTGAAGGTATTCACGTTGATCCCGCTAAGATTGAGTCTATCAAGGATTGGGCGTCACCCAAGACACCAACCGAGATTCGTTAATTTTTAGGTTTGGCAGGTTACTACCGATGATTTATCGAAGGTTTCTCGAAAATCGCTAGGCCTATGACGAAGTTGACTCAGAAAAGCATGAAGTTTGATTGGGGAGAAAAGGCAGAGGCTGCGTTTCAGTTGTTGAAACAGAAATTATGTAGTGCGCCAATTTTCGCTTTAGCCGGGGGAAGTGAGAACTTCGTGGTATATTGCGATGCTTCGCTTAAAGGGTTGGGTGCGGTTTTGATGCAAAAGGAGAAGGTCATAGCTTACACATACCGCCAACTTAAGGTTCATGAGAAGAACTATACCACACACGACCTAGAGCTTGGTGCAGCAATGTTTGCTTTGAAGATGTGGAGACACTATCTATACTGTACAAAGTGCGTCGTGTTCACTGATCACAAGAGTTTGCAACACATTGTCGATCAGAAGGAGCTGAACATGAGACAACAACGATAGTTAGAGTTGTTGAGCGACTATGACTATGAGATTCGATATCACCCAGGTAAGGAGAACGTGGTGGCTGATGCCCTGAGTCGAAAGGAAAGAAGTAAGCCGCTACGAGTTCGGGCCTTAGTTATGACTATAGGGTTAAACCTTCTTAAGCAGATTTTAAGTGCTCAATCGAAAGCCAAGAAAGAAGAGAATTTCATCAATAAAGATTTGCATGGCATGATTAACAAGCTAGAACCTCGTACTGACGAAACGTTGTGTTTGAACAATCAAAGTTGGATTCTGTGTTTTGGTGACCTGAGAGCTTTGATTATTCATGAGTCTTATAAGTCAAAGTATTCCATCCATCCTGGATCGGATAAGATGTACCAAGACCTTAAGAAGCTGTCTTGGTGGCCCAACATGAAAGTAGAAATTGGCACCTATGTTAGTAAGTGTTTAACATGTGCCAAGGTTAAGATAGAATATCAGAAGCCGTCTGGTTTGTTGGTTCAACCGGAAATCCCACAATGGAAATGGGAGAACATAACGATGGACTTTGTGACTAAATTGCCAAAGACGGCAACTGGTCAAGACACGATTTGAGTAATCGTTGATCATCTTACTAAGTCTGCTCATTTCTTGCCTATGCGAGAAGATGACACGTTAAAGAAGTTGACGAGACAGTACTTGAAGGAAGTAGTCTCAAGGCATGGAGTGCCAGTTTCGATCATCTCTGATCGTGATGGGAAATTCACTTCACATTTTTGGAAATCTCTTAATAAAGCATTAGGTACTCGATTGGATATGAGTACGGCTTACCATCCACAGACCGATGGTCAAAGTGAGAGAACTATTCAAACGTTGGAGGACATGTTACGTGCCTGTGTACTCGACTTTGGAAAAGGCTGGGATAAGCATTTACCGTTGGTGGAATTTTCGTACAACAACAGTTACCATACCAGCATTAAGGCTGATCCATTTAAGGCGTTGTATGGGCGCAAATGTCGATCACCTATCTGCTGGGCTAAAGTTAGAGATAGACAGCTCACTGGCCCAGAGATCATCCACGAGACAACTGAGAAGATCGTCCAAATCAAGAGCCGTATCCAAGCCGCCTGTGACCGTCAAAAGAGCTATGCCGACGTAAGACGGAAACCCCTTGAGTTTCAAATAGGAGATAAGGTCTTGTTGAAAGTTTCACCATGGAAAGGGGTGATACATTTTGGCAAACGGGGAAAGTTGAACCATCGCTATATAGGACCTTTTAAGATCATTGTCAAAGTCTCCCAAAGCAGTTGAGTAGAGTTCATAGTACGTTTCACGTCTCAAATTTAAAGAAGTGCATGGTTGATGAACCTCTTGCTATACCGTTGGATGAAATCTAAATCGACGACAAACTCCACTTCATCGAAGAGCCTGTCGAGATCATGGACCGTGAGGTCAAACGTCTAAAGCAGAGTCGTATTCCGATTGTCAAAGTACGTTGGAACTCTAGGAGAGGTACTGAGTTCACCTGGGAGCGTGAAGATCAAATGCAAAAGAAGTACCCTCATATTTTCCCAAATTCTGCGCCCGTGGCAGAAACTACGTCTTAAGCTTTGAGGACAAAGGTCTTTTAATGGGGAAAGGATGTGACACCCTGAAAATTTCCGTTCAATATTTTAGCCGTTACCGGTCGCTAATTTGAATTTTTAAAGTTTCGTTTAACTTTTACGTTTAACCGAGAATTTTTCCTGCTATTTATCTGAGAATCGTCATCGGGAGTGAACCGGGACACCTAACATTGTAGTAATTTGGCAATAGCCACGCTTTTATATTTTAAGGTAATATTTAAAATTTAATAATTTTCGGTGATACCGTTATTCGTTTCGTTACTTACATGAATCATGATTTACTTAAAATATGAGCATATGCATGGAGGACTTAGAA